>JBBGZY010002384.1:600000-789869 GCA_037952925.1 Lithobates clamitans | reverse complement strand
TGCAAGTCCCTCAAGTCGCCCCCAAAGTAGTACAGGTTCCGTAGTACAGAACGGGACGCTACTTGTCAGGCGGCTAGGTCACCTGACAAGTCGCCCTTGTGTGAACCGGCAGTCATTGTTAAACTCTTGACCTGCAATCCCTGTCCCCTAAGGGCCGCCCTTCTCCACTATACATATAAGCTCCTAACGGAGCTACACACAATTAGCCCCCTCCCTCCCTTTTTTTTTTTTTTCTTTTTCTCTCTTCCCTCTTCTTATCCCTTACCCACTCTCTATCTCTCGCTTTCACCAAGCTATCTCCGAAAAAAATCACCTTGCATACACCATATATGATCCTCTCCCCGAGCCCCACATATATCCTACCTACTGCAAACCAGTGTTGCCAACCTACCAGACTGAAATTTACTGACACGACACCCAAAATTTACTGGCACAGCCATGTTTTTACTGGCAAATCCAAAAGCTCAGGGACAGGAATCGAAAGGGCAAGAAATTAAAATGGGCGGCACACACACATGAAATTGACTCTCACAGTGACACTGACAGCAGTGTGCAGCAGCACAGATGATGATGGCACCTCACCAACGTGACACGTCCCCTCCTGGCATTGAGAGTCACAGTGACTCTCTCTCTCCATGCCAGGTGGTCCTTTCAGTCCAGTCCCGGCTTGACTTCCTCCCGTTCAGTAGACCTGCACATGAGGCTCCTGCTGCACCATGAGTTCACGTGACACACTGCCGGCACAGTCCGAACACACTGTAGCAGGCACTCGGATGGTCTTGGCCAAGCGTCACAGCCATATTTTTTACTGGCAACTTTTTTTTTTCACTGGCATTTACTGGCAGGAGAAAAGTGCCCATTTTTTACTGGCTGCCAGTAAAAATACTGGCGGTTGGCAACACTGCTGCAAACCCTTCCCATGGCTAGATCTGTCCCGCGCCTCCTCAATACTCGCTCATCTCTTAACCGCTTCAGCCCCGGAAGATTTTACCCCCTTTCCTGACCAGAACACTTTTCGCGATTCGGCGCTGCGTCGCTTTAACTGACAATTGCGCGGTCGTGCCACGTTGTACCCAAAACAAAATTGACGTCCTTTTTTTCCCACAAATAGAGCTTTCTTTTTGGTGGTATTTGATCACCTCTGCGGTTTTTATTTTTTGTGCTACAAACGAAACAAGCGTCAATTTTGAAAAAAAAAAAAAAAACGCAATATTTTTTACTTTTTTCTATAATAAATATCCCCCAAAAATGTATAAAAAAAAACTTTCTTCCTCAGTTTAGGCCGATATGTATTCTTCTACATATTTTTGGTAAAATTGCAATAAGCGTATATTGATTGGTTTGCGCAAAAGTTATAGTGTCTACAAAATAGGGGATAGTTTTATGGCATTTTATTAATTTTTTTTTTTTTTACTAGAAATGGCGGCGATCAGCGATTTTTATCATGACTGTAACATTGTGGCGGACAGATCGGACACCTTTGGCGCTATTTTGGGACCATTCACATTTATACAGCGATCAGTGCGAATAAAAATGACACTGATTACTGTGTAAATGTGACTGGCAGGAAAGGGGTTAACCACTAGGGGGCAGTGAAGGGGTTAAGTGTGTCCTAGGGGAGTGATTCTAACTGTAGAGGGGAGGGGCTGTGTGTGACACGACACTGATCACCGCTCCCAATTACAGGGAGCGGTGATCAGTGTCACTAGGCAGAACGGGGGAATGCTTGTTTACATTAGCATCTCCCCTTTCTTCCTCTTTGTGAGACGATCGCGAGTATGCCCGCGATCACACTCACGGAGCTCGTGACAGGCGCGTGTGCAAGCTGCTTCTTAAAGGGCAACGTACAGGTACATTAATCTGCCTGTACGTGCCCTTCTGCCGACGTACATCGGCGTGAGCCGGTTGGCAAGCGGTTAATGTTACAAAATGTTTCAGATTTGAGAAAACTGAAACATCAGAACATGACACAATGTTTAATTTACATTGTCCTTTCTATCTCTGAATGTGGATGACAGCACTGTAATTATTTTAATTAAAAAAAAAAAAAAAACATCTATGTACCTTTTTTCTAATAGATATCCAGCTGTCACATGACCCAGCTCTCTCCCAGCCTGTCTGCAGGGAAACAGTGGCAGGAAAAGCTTCTAGTCCTCTGTTGCTGGTCACATGTTTTTGTTTTTTTTTGGAATACAGAGTAAAAATGAATCAATATCAATAAACTGTTCTAGGTTGTCATACAAATATATATTTGAAATAAAATCGCTATTATTTTTAGCAATAACGTGTTTTTTTCCTCAGAGAATAGATGCAGGTACCCTGTTTCCCCGAAATAAGACCTAGCGTGATTGTCGGTGATGGCTGCAATATAAGCCCTACCCCCAAATAAGCCCTAGTTAAAGTCCTTGTAGGTCTTATTTTCAGGGTAGGGCTTATTTTCGGGAAAACAGGGTAGGGCTTATTTGGGGGGGGTAGGGCTTATATTGCAGCCATCACCGACAATCATGCTAGGTCTTATTTTCGGGGAAACAGGGTACTCCCCCCCTTCCAAGACACCTCTTGTCTCCATTCCTTTCCCACCTTCGAGCACAATCCTGTGCTGCCAGCATCGATAGATCCCCCCAGCAACAACCAATCCCCTCTAGCAACAATAGATTCCCCCAGCAATAATAGATTTCCCCCCAGCTACAATATATCCCCTGAGCAGCAATAGACCCCCCCCCAACAACATCAGATCCCTCAAGCATTAATAGACCCCCCCCCAATATAACAATACAGTAGATCTCCCAGCAGCCAGTATCAGCAGACCCTCCAGCAGCCAGCATCAGCAGACCTTCCCACAACAGTAGATCTCTCCCAGCAAAAATTGGCCCCTAGCAACATAAGATCTCTCCCAGCAAAAATTGGCCCCTAGCAACATAAGATCTCTCCCAGCAAAAATTGGCCCCTAGCAACATAAGATCTCTCCCAGCAAAAATTGGCCCCTAGCAACATAAGATCTCTCCCAGCAAAAATTGGCCCCTAGCAACATAAGATCTCTCCCAGCAAAAATTGGCCCCTAGCAACATAAGATCTCTCCCAGCAAAAATTGGCCCCTAGCAACATAAGATCTCTCCCAGCAAAAATTGGCCCCTAGCAACATAAGATCTCTCCCAGCAAAAATTGCCCCCTAGCAACATAAGATCTCTCCCAGCAAAAATTGGCCCCTAGCAACATAAGATCTCTCCCAGCAAAAATTGGCCCCTAGCAACATAAGATCTCTCCCAGCAAAAATTGGCCCCTAGCAACATAAGATCCACACCAGCAACAATACGACCCCCACCAGCAATAGTAGATCCACCCAACAACAAAAGGTCTCCAAAGGAATAATAAACCCCCACCAGTAAAAATACTGTAGACCTCCTGCCAGCCAGCATCAGAAGACCCTCCAGAAGCCAGCTACAATAGATCCCTCCCTCAACGGTAGATCCTTCCCACCAATAAATGCCCCCCTAGCAACATAAGATCCCTCCAGCAAAAATAGATCCCCCACCAGCAAAAAAAAAAGCCCTGGTCACACCCCTCCAGGCTGTGTCTATTGTGTGTATGTGCTTAGAATAAGAGGGAGATGAAGCCTCTATCAATCTACATGTAATATCCCACCCCCCATTGTGTTTAGCTGGTTAGTGGGCGTGGAGGAGGAGGGAGGGAGTGGTCTGTCATTTACCACTGTGTATAGGCCCACATGTGTGACTCTATAGTCACATGGGCTGCTGAGATGTGATAGGGAGGAAGTGCTCAGCATAGAAAATCACTAAAAACGCAGCATGTGCAGAGCTGCCAACGTTCAGCTCTTCAGAATCCCCAACTGCATTGGAGACATGGATAGAAGGGGGAGATGGAGAACAGCAGGATCAACCAGGTTTTTTTTGCAGAATACAGAAAACAAATCTCCTAGTGACTGAGTGAGTATGAACAGCATATCATACACCATTATTGATGGTTTTTAATTATTTGGGCTTAAGGCGGAGTTCCACCCAAGAATGGAACTTCCGCTGATCGGATTCCTCCCCCCCTCCGGTGTCACATTTGGCACCTTTCAGGGGGGAGGGGGGAGCAGATACCTGTGTAATACAAGCATTTGCTCCCCCTTCCGGGCATAGATCACCGCAGGCTCCGCCGTCATCTACGCCATGTCCGGCCCCTCCCCCCGCTGTCTTCTGGGAGACACACAGGTCCCAGAAGACAGCAGGGACCAGTGAGGATGAGCAGCGTGATTACGCATGCGCAGTAGGGAACCAGGCTGTGAAACCGCAAGGCTTCACTCCCTGATTCCCTTACTGAAGATGCTTGCCCCTTGAACCCGGAGCCGAGGGACAGATCGGCTTCGGGTGAGGACATCGCAGGCGCCCTGGACAGGTAAGTGTCCATATTTTAAAAGTCAGCTGCTGCAGTATTTGTAGCAGCTGACTTAAATAAAAAAAAACATTTTGGCGGAACTCCGCTTTAATGATACTTTGTAATTTATATATATGTGTAGGATGAAACGTCTGCTGCAACAGAATTTGCACCTTCAGATTATATAAGAAATAAGGAAAGATAAAGTAAGTAAGGCAAAGTGATGGGGGGTTGGCGGGGTTGGGTGATAGGGGGAGTATGAACCACCCTACTGGGCATTCCCACATACGTAGACACACTACCACTGGACAGCTGCGCTCTTTCCCACCAAGTCCCTCTTGGCTCTCCAGTGAGTTTCTCCAGACCCTACTTGATCCCTGGACTCGAGCTTGCGACTAGGCCCCCTAGCTAAGCCTATCTGGGATCACTGTGTCTTCCTAATGGATGAGGCAGGACTGATTGACACTGATGAGGCTGCACTGATAGGCTGCACTGATGAGGCAACACTGATGAGGCTGCACTGATGAGGCTGCACTGATGGTCACTGATGAGGCTGCACCATACTTCCCAACTTTTTGAGATGGGAATGAGGGACACCTATCAGCCAAAAAAGATTGGTTAAACTCACAAGTGCTTTTTTTTTTACCACTACTATTCCTTTATATTGGTTTTTGGAATTTACAAATATAGCAATTTAGAAATCAGATGAAAGGTTTAGCGCTGGAAAACACTTTTTGATAGATAGAAAGTACATTTTATATACATCTATATGGATCAGACCAAAATCAGGGACCAAAATGAGGAACAAATGAGGAGGAATGAGGAACAGAAGGATATTGCTCCAAATCAGGCACAGTTGGGACTGATAGGCAGCACTGATGGGCACTGATATGTGGCACTGATGGAAACTGATATGTGGCACTGATAAGAACTAATATGCAGGACTGATGGGCACTTATAGGTGACGCTGATGGGCACTTATATGGAGGAACTGATAGCCAGGACTGATTGACACTGATAGGCAGCACTGATGGACACTGATTGGCACTGATTAGGCTGCACTGATGAGGCGGCACTGATGGGAACTGATATGCGACACTGATGGGCACTTATAGTTGACACTGATGGGCACTTATATAGAGGCACTGATAGCCAGGACTGATTGACACTGATAGGCAGCACTGATGGACCCTGATTGGCACTGGATAGGCTGCATGGATAGTCAGTGCCCTGATTATCAGTGTAAACAATGCGCTGATAGGCTTGCCGATTAATGGCTCTTCTTTCTTCCCACAGACACAGCGTGGGAGGACTGCTGATAGCTGGCAAGTCAGTCTACGTGTGATCAGCTGTAAATGGACACAGCTGATCACATGTTAACGGGCCACTGTGATTGGATCTGTGATGCCACAGGAGGTGCGCTGGGGGTGATTTTCTGGAAGGATGTCTATGGACGCCCCCCCTCAGAACTGGATGACTGTGTGCTGTAGCCGTCTTTTGGCTGTCTGGAACTGAATGCCAGTCATGAACTGAAACGTACACCTTGAATGCCAGGGGCGTTTATAAACGTACTTTGATTGACAAGAGAACAAAGGTGCAGCGTCTATTTTAATTGAATGACCGTGATTACGAGTTGCAGAACGGTGGAACCTGTACAGACGGGTCCCATGGCACACACATATCTCTAATGCATACCTCCCAACATTTTGAGATGGGAATGAGGGACACCTACTAGCAAACGTATGTAGGCATAGGACACGCCCCTGCCACGCCCCTTAAAGGGGACATATCCAAAAAAAAAAAAAAGGGTTAAATAAATCCACAAGTGCTTTTTTTTTTTTTTAACCACCAATGTTCCTTTAATAATTGACAAATGCAGCAATTTAGAATTTGGATGCAAAGTTTAGCACCGGGAAACACTTTTTTTAAAGATAAAAAGTTAATTTTATATACAACTATATAGATCAGAGCAAAATGAGGGACTAATGAAGAGGAATGAGAGACAGAGGGGGATTGCTCCAAATCAGGGACAGTCCCTCGAAATCAGGGACAGTTGGGCGCTATGCTACTGTAAGTACTGCTATTCTGCATAAATTGCACAAGCTGAGCTGCATCCAAATGAATAGGACGCCTTAGATATTTATCATTTTTTCATCTCATTTATCATTGCCTCATCTAGAAACTGGCCAGCTTTTATTACCCCTCGCTATCCTTTCCCATCTCCCGTCAGATCACATTGTTCTGCCATGCCAAGTATCTGACTCCTATGGACAATGGGACGGGGACAGACGGGTCGCTGACTCTCACGGCACTCATCTCAGGACAAGACGGTTAATCGCGTTCTCTGCATTTTTGTAGACAGATGCTGCTTTGTGGGCACAAACAGCCTGGTATCTGGCACACTCTGCTCAGGTTGTCGGACAGAACGATCCCGGAAACCAGACAATGAGTCCTTTGAGCTCAGTCCTCATCAGATTCAAAGGGGGCTTTGAAGTGAGTTAAAAACCATAAGGATCTCTCGGTATTAGGCTGAAAATGTAAGTCAATCAGAGCATGAGATGTGCAATTTCTATCCAAACCCCCACTGACCTTGGCTGAGGATTCTGTGAGCAGAAACTTTTTTTTTTATATAGTCTCACAGGATCAAAATCCACTGTCTAGCCCGGGGACTGACCACCTCTGACCCCACATGACCCAAATGATTCTAAACTTTAAAGCAGTAAAATAGATTTCAGTTGGCTGCTGTTCTCTTTCAACTGCTGCTTTAGGTAGTGAAATCCATAAACCCGGAGTCTGGACAAGTATGGTCACTTGGTGACTTGGCACCATCAACAGACAGCTTTACTCACAGAAGTTAAGTTAAATACATAATGGGGGGGGTATGATCACCATATATAAATACATAGGGGGGGGGGGGAATTCAGACCCCCTTACATTTTTCACTCTTTGTTATATTGCAGCCATTTGCTAAAGTCATTTAAGTTCATTTTTTTCCCTCATTAATGTACACACAGCACCCCATATTGTACACACAGCACCCCATATTGTACACACAGCACCCCATATTGTACACACAGCACCCCATATTGTACACACAGCGCCCCATATTGTACACACAGCACCCCATATTGTACACACAGCCCCCCATATTGTACACACAGCACCCCATATTGTACACACAGCACCCCATATTGACAGAAAAACACAGAATTGTTGACATTTTTGCAGATTTATTAAAAAAGAAAAACTGAAATATCACATGGTCCTAAGTATTCAGACCCTTTGCTCAGTATTTAGTAGAAGCCCCTTTTGATCTAATACAGCCATGAGTCTTTTCGGGAAAGATGCAACAAGTTTTTCACACCTGGATTTGGGGATCCTCTGCCATTCCTCCTTGCAGATCCTCTCCAGTTCTGTCAGGTTGGATGGTAAACGTTGGTGGACGGCCATTTTTAGGTCTCTCCAGAGATGCTCAATTGGGATTAAGTCAGGGCTCTGGCTGGGCCATTCAAGAACAGTCACGGAGTTGTTGTGAAGCCACTCCTTCGTTATTTTAGCTGTGTGCTTAGGGTCATTGTCTTGTTGGAAGGTAAACCTTCGGCCCAGTCTGAGGTCCTGAGCACTCTGGAGAAGGTTTTCGTCCAGGATATCCCTGTACTTGGCCGCATTCATCTTTCCCTCGATTGTAACCAGTCGTCCTGTCCCTGCAGCTGAAAAACACCCCCACAGCATGATGCTGCCACCACCATGCTTCACTGTTGGGACTGTATTGGACAGGTGATGAGCAGTGCCTGCTTTTCTCCACACATACCGCTTAGAATTAAGGCCAAAAAGTTCTATCTTGGTCTCATCAGACCAGAGAATCTTATTTCTCACCATCTTGGAGTCCTTCAGGTGTTTTTTTTAGCAAACTCCATGCGGGCTTTCATGTGTCTTGCACTGAGGAGAGGCTTCCGTCAGGCCACTCTGCCATAAAGCCCCGACTGGTGGAGGGCTGCAGTGATGGTTGACTTTCTACAACTTTCTCCCATCTCCTGACTGCATCTCTGGAGCTCAGCCACAGTGATCTTTGGGTTCTTCTTTACCTCTCTCACCAAGGCTCTTCTCCCCCGATAGCTCAGTTTGATCGGACGGCCAGCTCTAGGAAGGGTTCTGGTCGTCCCAAACGTCTTCTATTTAAGGATTATGGAGGCCACTGTGCTCTTAGGAACCTTAAGTGCAGCAGAAATTTTTTTGTAACCTTGGCCAGATCTGTGCCTTGCCACAATTCTGTCTCTGAGCTCTTCAGGCAGTTCCTTTGACCTCATGATTCTCATTTGCTCTGACATGCACTGTGAGCTGTAAGGTCTTATATAGACAGGTGTGTGACTTTCCTAATCAAGTCCAATCAGTATAATCAAACACAGCTGGACTCAAATGAAGGTGTAGAACCATCTCAAGGATGATCAGAAGAAATGGACAGCACCTGAGTTAAATATATGAGTGTCACAGCAAAGGGTCTGAATACTTAGGACCATGTGATATTTCAGTTTTTCCTTTTTTAAAAATCTGCAAAAATGTCAACAATTCTGTGTTTTTCTGTCAATATGGGGGGCTGTGTGTACAATATGGGGTGCTGTGTGTACAATATGGGGTGCTGTGTGTACAATATGGGGTGCTGTGTGTACAATATGGGGTGCTGTGTGTACAATATGGGGTGCTGTGTGTACATTAATGAGGAAAAAAAATGAACTTAAGTGATTTTAGCAAATGGCTGCAATATAACAAAGAGTGAAAAATGTAAGGGTGTCTGAATACTTTCCGCCCCCACTGTATATGTAATAAATAAAGGGGGAGTATAATCACCATCAGGGTCAACGCTGACGCTAGGCGAACTAGGCAACCTCCTAGAGAGCGCTGCTTCCTAGGGCACAACCTCGTCCACTAATTTCCTCACTAGCCTGGCCGAGGAACACGAGGGGCTGAAGGCCGCCACTCTACACGGGGCTGGGGCGCTGACTGACTCTCTGGTAAAATCACCATGTATAAATTTATAAGGGGATATAATCACTACGTATAAATACATAAGAGGGTAAAATCACCATGTATAAATATATAAGTTGTCCATTTCGTAAACCTGGTGTACAGTTATTCACTTTCAGGTCATTACAGAGGACAAGGGGGCATTCTTTACGTCTGGAATAGGAGAAATTTAACCTTCACAAACAGAAAGGCTTCTTCACAGTAAGAGCTGTGAAAATCTGGAATAGACTCCCTCAAGAACTTCTGTTGTCCTAGCCAGCTCAGTTCAATGTTTTAAAAAAATGCCTGGATGCTTTTTTTAAATGCACAGTGTATAAATGGCTATTAACATTTATAGTTAATGCCACCAGAGACTGTTGATCTAGGGAATATCCAATTGCCAGGCTTTGCATTAGCCAGGCTATGATAATACTTTCCCTGTTCCTTCCTCCTAGCTGTACAAATGGGGTCTATTACAGGACATTGTTGACCTTGTATGAAACTATGAAGGTCAATAAACGCTTTACCATTCCAGTCCAGCAGATCCTTCTCCTGGATTGTTTCTATTGCCCTAAAATCTCCAAACCCCACTGGTTAGGAGCTTTACACCTTGTCATAGAAGAGGGAGGGAAAGGTATATGCTAAAGTGATTGTAAACATTCATTTTTTTTTTTTAAATTAACATCCCTGTTATACTTACCTGCTGTGAGCAATGTTTTTGCACAGAGCAGCCCTGATCCTCCTCTTTTTGGGTCCCCCACCGTTGCTCTTGCCTCCTCCCCCCCTGCCAAGTGCCGACCACAGTAAGCTGCTTGCTCTGGGGCACTCCTGAACGCTCGATCCCGAACTGGCTCTGTGTCACCATAGACGAACAGAGCATAGCTTGGCCCGGCTCGATCCTTCCTCACTGGATGTTGTTTAACAGCAGCGGGAGGTAATGGCTTCACCTGCTGTCTCTGAGCCTATGAGGAGGGAGAGAGCTGCTGCTTTCACGGACATCGCTAGATCGGGATCGGGCTTAGGTAAGTATAAGGGGGGGGGCTGCATGAAGAAGGTTTTTAACCGTAATGCAGACAATGCATTAGGGTAAAAAACCTTCACGCTGGGTTCACACCTATGCGAATTGGATGCGGGTTTCCCCGCATCCAATTCGCATAGCAGGAGAATGTGACCGGCTCTCTATGGAGCCGCTTCACATATCTCCGGGGCGGCTGCGGAGTGCATTGCACAGAAACGTTGTGCATCTTTGGCTCAGTTTCAGGGCCAAATTCGGGCAAAGCTTCGTCCCTGATTCTTCCCTGAAACAGAGAACAGGGACGCACGGCCTTCCTGTGCGATCCGCAGCTGGTTCCAGTGTGAACCTAGCCTCAGAACCTTGAGGCCTTGAGAACCACTTTATGCCTTTTAAGTGTATATATAGTTATAGTGCATATAGTTAGTCAAGTTGAAAAAAAATACACAAGTCCATCTAGTTCAACCATAAAAAAAAATATATATATATATATACAATCCCATATACACAATCCTTCACCCAGAGGAAGGCGACGAAAAAACCCAGAAAAGCATGTTCCAATTTGCTACAGCAGGGGAAAAATTCCTTCCTGATCCCAGAGAGGCAATTGGATTTTCCCTGGATCAACTTTACCTACAAATGTCAGTACCCAGTTATATTCTGTACATTTAGGAAAGTATCCAGACCTTTCTTAAAGCAATCTACTGAGCTGGCCAGAACCACCTCTGGAGGCAGGGCCGGTGCTAGACTATTTTGCACCCTAGGCAAGACCAGCAACTTGCGCCCCCCCAAAAAAAAAGCAAAAAAACAAAACAAAAACACACTGAATGGCTTTGTGCAATGTCATTAAATAATAGCACAACACACTCTTTGATCACAGATCCCAGTGTGTATTGTGTGACAATATGACAGTGCACTTTCTAATTATTTCACTGTGAACACCAGGGCCTGATTGCAAGTGCGACCTTTGCGACCCTGGCCGTTTGGCCTGGATTAAGAGCATCATGGGCCTGGTGCTGAGGACTTTGGTCTTTGGTGGGCTCTGGATCATGAAGCCCCTTGCCCTGTATGATACATTAAAATTTTCTCTACAGCCCCGCCTTAACCATCACTTGTGCCTAGGCATTCTTTCCATCACCACCCATTGCACCTGGGACCCCTTTCCTCATCATCTACTGTGCCTGCAGCCTCCCTTGCCTTACCACCCACTGCACCCACAGCCCTCTTCCCTCACCACCTACCGTGCCTGTAGCCCTCCTTTATTGCAGAAATACTACAGGAGATGATCAGAGACTGCAGACATAGCACAGGAGATGATCAGAGACTGCAGACATAATACAGGAGATGATCAGAGACTGCAGACATAGTACAGGAGATGATCAGAGACTGCAGACATAGTACAGGAGATGATCAGAGACTGCAGACATAATACAGGAGATGATCAGAGACTGCAGACATAGTACAGGAGATGGTCAGAGACTGCAGACATGGTACAGGAGATGATCAGAGACTGCAGACATGGTACAGGAGATGATCAGAGACTGCAGACATAGTACAGGAGATGGTCAGAGACTGCAGACATGGTACAGGAGATGATCAGAGACTGCAGACATGGTACAGGAGATGATCAGAGACTGCAGACATAGTACAGGAGATGATCAGAGACTGCAGACATAATACAGGAGATGATCAGAGACTGCAGACATAGTACAGGAGATGGTCAGAGACTGCAGACATAATACAGGAGATGATCAGAGACTGCAGACATAGTACAGGAGATGATCAGAGACTGCAGACATAATACAGGAGATGATCAGAGACTGCAGACATAGCACAGGAGATGATCAGAGACTGCAGACATAGTACAGGAGATGATCAGAGACTGCAGACATAGTACAGGAGATGATCAGAGACTGCAGACATAGTACAGGAGATGGTCAGAGACTGCAGACATAATACAGGAGATGATCAGAGACTGCAGACATAGTACAGGAGATGATCAGAGACTGCAGACATAATACAGGAGATGATCAGAGACTGCAGACATAGTACAGGAGATGGTCAGAGACTGCAGACATGGTACAGGAGATGATCAGAGACTGCAGACATGGTACAGGAGATGATCAGAGACTGCAGACATAGTACAGGAGATGGTCAGAGACTGCAGACATGGTACAGGAGATGATCAGAGACTGCAGACATGGTACAGGAGATGATCAGAGACTGCAGACATAGTACAGGAGATGATCAGAGACTGCAGACATAATACAGGAGATGATCAGAGACTGCAGACATAGTACAGGAGATGGTCAGAGACTGCAGACATAATACAGGAGATGATCAGAGACTGCAGACATAGTACAGGAGATGATCAGAGACTGCAGACATAATACAGGAGATGATCAGAGACTGCAGACATAGCACAGGAGATGATCAGAGACTGCAGACATAATACAGGAGATGATCAGAGACTGCAGACATAGCACAGGAGATGATCAGAGACTGCAGACATAGTACAGGAGATGGTCAGAGACTGCAGACATGGTACAGGAGATGATCAGAGACTGCAGACATGGTACAGGAGATGATCAGAGACTGCAGACATAGTACAGGAGATGATCAGAGACTGCAGACATAATACAGGAGATGATCAGAGACTGCAGACATGGTACAGGAGATGATCAGAGACTGCAGACATAATACAGGAGATGATCAGAGACTGCAGACATGGTACAGGAGATGATCAGAGACTGCAGACATAATACAGGAGATGATCAGAGACTGCAGACATAGTACAGGAGATGGTCAGAGACTGCAGACATAGTACAGGAGATGATCAGAGACTGCAGACATAGCACAGGAGATGATCAGAGACTGCAGACATAGTACATGAGATGATCAGAGACTGCAGACATAGTACAAGTGTTTCCTAGGCTAGCAGTGACCAGTGTGGAAATATATTGATCACTGCACTGTGTAAACAGGAGTTTACAAGATATAAGTGCCAAAAAAACAAAAGTCATTTCTCAAGCTCAGGAGGACAGTAAATGGTTAACAGGTCTGAGAAGCTCCTCCCAGCCTGACCAGATAATTCCTTCAAAGATAACAAATAAAAGTTCAAACAAAACCTAGATGGACTATATAGCTATAGAAAGAGCTGAAGTTGCAGCATCTTGCAGAAGTGTAATCATCATTCTCCTGTCCTGTGTTCAGTGTAAATAAAAACACAGATAAGAAGCAGTGTGAGAAGACAGAGGGGAGATCAGTGTGAGAAGACAGAGGGGAGATCAGTGTGAGAAGACAGAGGGGAGATCAGTGTGAGAAGACAGAGGGGAGATCAGTGTGATCACTGCATATTCTACACACAGGACGGGAGAAGGAGAACACACTGATCAATGTCTGCAGCCAGCAATGCATTGTGATCTCATGTTTGATCTCATACCTTCTTCTTCATACTCAGGTATGTCGGCTCCTCTCCATCCCGCCCTGCTCTGGCCACTAGCATCTTCTAGTCAAATGTGGCGGGCTGGGCAATCTGATTGGCTAAGGAGGTAGTGGGAGGCGGAGCAACTTAGTAGTCACGCCCTCCCACTCAGAAGAGCAGCGCTATTGGCTGCCTGCCCTGTTACACAGACGTCCCTCTCCCTCCAGCATGTGTGAAAGCCGATAGGAGGGAGAGGGGAGAAGCTGCACACCGCACTGCAAGGCTACCACCCACCCGCCTGCCGCACCGAACTCCTTGCTGTCTGGGTCCCCTATCAGCGGCTCTGCCGGGAGCTTGGGGGGGGGGCGACAAGAAGGGGAAGGCAAGGGTCAGATGCGCCCCTAGGCGGCAGTGCGCCCTAGGCGGCTGCCTAATTCGCCTAGTGGGTGCACCGGCCCTGTCTGGAGGGAGTCTATTTTACATTTTCACAGTTCTTACTGTGAAGAAACCTTTCTGTATTTGGAGATTAAATCTCTTTTCCTTTAGACGTAAAGAGTGCTCCCTTGTCCTCTGTGATGACCGTAAAGTGAATAACTCAACACCAAATTCACTATATGGACCCCTTATATATTTATACACGGTGATCCTATCCCCCCTTATCTCCTCTTCTCAAGAAAGAATAAATTTAGTTCCTCTAATCTTTCCTCATAGCTGAGCTCCTCCATGCCTCTTATCAGTTTGGTTGCCTTTCTCTGCACTTTCTCCAGTTCCCCGATATCCTTTTTGAGAACTGGTGCTCAAAACTGAACTGCACATTCCAGATGAGGTCTTACTAATGACTTGTATGGCAAGTTTTATTATAAAAGTCTTTTTTTTAAACTATTCCACTTTTTTAAAACATCAAAAAAAAAAAAAAGCTCCTTCAGTGTAAAACTGATGACACTAGTTCTGCCCAGCAAGCTTCGTGTGGACTTCTTCATGTGCAGATCCAGAGCTTATGAATGTTAGAAAGGCAAAGCGGAGGGGGGGTGTGACCGGATGCGTGACCGGATGCTGGAGTGAGTGGAGGTGAGCGCGAGCTTCCCCCAGCCCGATGCCTCCGTGTCTATCTGCTTTGCCTGGCGCCCGGAGCCTGCCTGAGTGAGCTCTCTCCCCTTGTGGTATACTTGTCTGGCTGCTTGGCTCCCCCACCCGCCTGTCTGAGTTGGAGTGTGACGCGGGGATTGTGGTACGGCCGCCCGGGAGAGGACGAGACCCGAGCCCTCGGGGCGGGGAGAAGGGGGTCGGGCTCTCTGCTTGAGCGGTCGCCCGGGCAACGATCCCGTCATCAGCGGGAGGAGGCGGCTGAGACAGCGTGTGTACAGCGTGTGTACAGGAAAAGAGGAGTTATAGCCACCGCCAGGAGTTTCAATATGTGAGTAGCACCAAGGTACTGACTGTTAACTATTGCTACTGCTACTGCAACTGCCATCTATTGTGCTTATTGAAAAGCGGATCATCTCCACCTACTTTCCGAGGGGCGGGTTACCACCGCGGACAGGGGGGGGTGAAGACATATGCAGCTTATTACACGGACACCCTGCGTCTTTTTCCTATTTTGGTGATAATATACCCCTGTTAGCTGGTGGAGGGCTGTGTTGGGGGAGGGGGTTGTAGCTTGGAGTATTGACAGTGCAGCGCTATCGGTCGATCTTTGGTTGGTTGGCTATCTTAGCGCCTGCCTGGAGGATACTGCTGGGTCTGTGACGTTACCGAGGGTGGTGTGAGGAGGTGGGGAGGAGAGGGGGGGGAAAGCTGAGGAGGCAGGGAGAGTGCGGGTAGGAAGGGTAAAGAGGAGAGGAGAGGGGGAGCGGAAGGGAAAAAAGGAAAAAAGGAGGAAAAAAGCTGCATAGTACAAATTCTACGCACGGTTAAATCTTTTAATATATCCCTTGGACTAATATAATCAGCTATGACTAGGAAAAAGGGAGAAGAGATGCAGCCACAGGAGAACTCTAGCTCCCAAACGACCCGCACCTCAAAAGAGAAGGGAAATCTGGCAGCAGCGGCGGCAGCGGCTAAACTTGAAAAATTTGCGCACCCCTCCACCTCTACCTCATCTCCATCTAAAAATATCCAGCACCAGCAGGACAGACCACAGGCAGGGGACAGGAAGAGCCTAGGAAAAGGACCAGCGATAACGCACACAACAAAAACAGCAAGCAGTAAAAGCTCAGAGGGGGAGTCCGCAGGACTAGTGGCTAACAATGCTACTGTACACAACGCACCAGTAGAAGCGGAACCCACATTGAAAGACGTTTTATGCGCTGTCAACTCCTGTAAGGCCTCCCTAAGCGATTTGTGCGCCCAGTTAACTGGGTTAAAGGAAGAGTTAATTATAGTAAGCCAAGAACTGCAAAGGACTATCGCTAGAACAACAACACTGGAGGAGAGAGTAAGCCAGGCCGAGGACGATCTAATCCCATTAAAACGAGAGCTTAAGGCATTAAAAACGCAGATGGGTCTACACAACGCTAAAATCGAGGAAATGGAAAACAGGTCCCGCAGAAACAACGTAAGGGTGGTAGGACTACCGGAGCGGTGTGAGGGCCCCCACCCCGAGGAGTTTTTTGAGAATTGGCTCAGGGGAATATTCGGGGCGGAAACTTTCTCCCATCTCTTTGCCATTGAAAGAGCTCATAGAGTGCCAAGTAGGGCCCCACCATCAGGGGGATACCCCAGACCAATAATTATGAAGCTTATTAGCTACAGGGATAAGGTAACCCTGATGCGCAGGGCCAGAGAACTGGGAGATATTCTGTATAACGGAACTAAGATCTTATTTTTTCCCGACTATTCCCCAGACCTCCAAAAACGAAGGGCTGAATTCAGGGACATTAAACGTAACTTGCGGAATTATAAATTGGAGTATGCCCTGCTGTATCCCGCTCGACTGCGTATCATTGCCCTAGGGACTACCCATTTCTTTGACACAACAACAGGGGCAACAAAATGGCTGGAAGACAATAAAAAGGATCTGCTGAGTTAGGGGTGGAACAAAGGCTAGTTAAACTAGGAAAGGATGGGAGGAAAATGTATATATATATTTTTTTTCTCTCCCTTTCTTTTTCTTCTGTTAATTTCTCGTTTTTCTTAGAGCAAATAGTAGACGACACGGGGGGGGGGGGGGGGAGGGGGGGTGTGATAGATGGAAGCACGAACAAACGATGCGATTACACGGATTATGAATGTTTCAAATATTGTTCTGAAAGTTTGGAAGAGGGTAGTGGGAAGGGGGGAGGGGGGTAAGAGTGTGGTAGCAAGACACAACGTATTTTATTCTTTCACGAGAGGGGAGTTGTTCTCAGAATGGTTGGGAGGGGGGAAAAACCAGGTCACAAGTGCAGCCCCCAGGGCTAGCCTAACTAGGCAAGAGGGGGGGTCACGAACTGGGGAGGTGGGAGGGGGGATGAATACAGTGGGAGGGGGGGTGGGAGGGGAGTTTGTAGTGAGACATAGGGTTGGGCAAAGGGGTGCTTGTAAATCACATATAGTTAGGAGGGGGGGCTTATAAAGGTAACGCATACTGGTACACGTGTTTTTGAATTTGCAATCAGGGGATATAGAGCGGAGAGGGAGGGATCCCTGGATACGGGGGTTCTTCGTCCCTCCCCGCTCTCTTTTCTTTTTTCCCTTTTCATCTTGGTTAGCACAATCATAGAGTTGGCAGGTTTTGTATTCACAAATTAACAAAGGCATTTCTTTTTTTTTTTTTTTTTTCCTTTTTTCTTTGGTATTTTTTTCTTTTGTTCTTTATCCTAGCTAGATGTCTTTAAAAACGTTAAAAATAGGTTCCTGGAATATTAGGGGTATGAGCGACCCGGCTAAAAGGGCAGCGGTGTTCTTGGCGATGGAGGCTTATGGCATCGAACTGGCTTGTCTGCAGGAAACTCACCTCACCAACGACACCAAATTATACGCTCGGAACTATAAATTTCAAGAACAGTATCATTCTGTCTATACCTCATACTCAAGAGGGGTGAGCATATTGGTGGGTAGGGGTATTTCATTTTCCTGCAGAGAAGCCAGGATAGACGCGCTGGGTCGCTACGTATTCCTGAGCTGCGTTGTGGAAAACAAACCACTAGTCCTAGCAAATATCTATGTTTAAAACAGAGACCATATTGGATCTGTTGGAGTTCGTGGATAACAAGGCTGATGTACCTATAATTTTGGTGGGAGACTTTAATACTGTCTTGGATAACAAAATGGACCGATTCCCACCAGTGAATCACCCAGAGAGATTATCAGAGGGACGTTTAGGTCAACTCCTGAGAGAGGTTGGGTGGTGCGACCTATGGAGATCTCACAACCCAAATACCCGGAAGTATTCCTGTTATTCAGGGACACACTCTACTCTCTCGCGCTTAGACATGGCATTAGGTAATTACGAGGCCCTGCAATTAGTAAGGAACATAGAGTATAAGTCGAGGGGAATTTCAGATCACTCTCCCTTGACTTTGACCTTGAATTTAAACACTAGAATTGGCCGGAAAAGGTGGACAATAAAACCGCTCTGGTTGGACTTGATAAGTTGCCCAGAAGAAGTAACTTCCAAATTAAAAGAATTCGTAACATTTAACTCAGGTACAGCACCTGCGGGTGTAGTGTGGGATGCCCTAAAAGCGTTTCTTAGGGGATTACTACACCAACAGGTTGCCAAAATAAAGAAAAAGTCAAGGGAATGGGAGGCGAGGGCTAGCAGGGAAGCTATGGAATCAGAGGCGCAATATGTGGCGGATCCAACTCCTGAAAGGCAGGCGATTTGGCTCAATCGACAACAAGAGTATAGAGAGGTAATTAACAGAAGAGCAGAGAATAAAAGACTTTTCCAGAAACAAAACTATTTCGGTGAAGGGGAGAAAGTAGGCCGGACGCTTGCACTTATAACGAAGTCCAATTTATCTTCATCGGCCATTTTCTCGATTAGGACACTGGCTGGAGAGATAACTTCCGATCCCGCCGAGGTCCTAGAGACCTTTTCTGCGTTTTATAGAGATCTGTATAGGTCGCGCCGAGGGTCGGACCGGTGTAGTATGGACAGGTTTATAGAGGGGGTGGATCTGCCCGTTCTATCGGAGGGGGATAGGAGTGCGATGGAGTCCCCCCTGACTTTGAGGGAGCTGCAAGCGGCTGTCATGGAGATGTCAGTCCAGAAATCTCCCGGCCCGGATGGTCTGCCATTGGAGATTTACAGAAAGTATGGGGAAGTGCTGCTCCCGGAGCTCTTAAGGGTACTGGAGCAGTCGTTCAAGGATGGGCGGCTGCCTTTATCAATGTCAGAAGCTGATATAATAATGATTCCAAAAGAGGGGAAAGATCAACTGGAAGTCACCTCATACAGACCGATATCATTGTTGTGCTCAGATGCCAAAATTGTCGCAAGGGTGCTAGCATCTAGATTGAACAAATGCATCGCAAACCTGGTACACTTAGATCAATCCGGGTTTATCCCTGGTCGGTCTACTAGTACTAATATCAGAAGGGCCTACCTGAACTTCCAGGTGCCGACCGAGAATGCAGGGTCTAGAGCCATACTGTCCTTGGACACTGCCAAGGCTTTTGATAGCCTAGAGTGGGAATACCTCTGGTGGGTACTTGAGAGGTTTGGATTTGGCCCTGTATTTATTGGCTGGTTAAAGATCCTCTATAGAAATCCTAGGGCAAGACTTAAGTTAAACAATGATTACTCGGAAAGCTTTTCCCTCGAAAGAGGGACGAGACAGGGGTGTCCCTTGTCACCCTTGCTGTATGTTTTAGCCATGGAGCCACTAGCGGGAGCGGTGAGATCATCACCTGAACTGCAGGGATTCCTTAGGAAAGGGGAGGAAGAGCGAATAGCGCTTTTTGCGGACGATGTCCTATTTTTCCTTGGGGACACGACTTCCTCATTGGAGAAGGTCATGCACCTAGTGGAGGACTTTGGAAAGTTCTCAGGGTTAACCATTAACTGGGAGAAATCGTCGCTCCTGCCGGTCGATCCATTGGCCAACCAGATCCCGACAAGCTTGCCCCAATTGAAAGTCACGGAGAAAATGAAGTATCTCGGCGTTGTGCTATCCAGAGATCCCAGCGCGTTTATTGAGGACAACCTGGCCCCCCTCCTGCAAAAATTCAAAAAGAAATGTGATATTTGGCGGGTCGGGCCAATTTGATTAAAATGGTTTGGCTACCTCAGCTGCTATATTTGCTCCACAACTCCCCAGTTTGGATTGGAGAGAAGTGGTTCCAAAAAATTCAATCTCTTTTTGGGAAATTAATATGGAAAAAAGGGCAGGCCAGGATAGGCCTACAAAAACTGCAGTGTCCTGCCACGGAGGGGGGACTGGGTGTTCCCCACCCTTTTACTTACTTTCTGGCAGCCCAGCTACAACAATTGGGCGGATGCGCCATTGATGGAGGGGGAAGTAGGAGCGCCCAAATCATTTTGCAGGGTTGCCCACATAGCTCACTGGTGGAAGCACTGGAGGCAGAGTCACTACAACGAGAGATCCCGACTCTTAAAATGATCACTAGGGTATGGCAGACAACCAAGCGAATAATGGGATATAAAGGAACTTCAGAATATTCACCAATCTGGAATAACAAGAACTTGCAGGAATTACTATCTGTTGATAGCAACAGGCTGTGGGATAGGTGCGGGATAAGTCGGCTGATACAGTTATATGAGGGGGATATCTTGAAATCTTTCGAGGAATTGAAGTATGAGTATGGGATGCCAAATCGTGCATTCTATACCTACCTACAGATTAGTCATGCCTTGAGTAAGCAGTTTGATAGGCAACCCCCCATATGGTGTAGGATTCCGCTGCTACATACAATAATTAAATCAGAGACCTCCAAGGGGCTAATCTCAGAGACATACACCCAATTAATAAAGCGAATAAATATGCAGGTAGGCCTCCCTGGGGGTAGGGTCAGATGGGCAGCTGATGTGGGGGAGATAACGGACGCTGAGTAGAAAAAGATTCTGGAATTTGGAACAGAGGTGTCGGTCTCGCCTTCACAAATGGCCTCCCATCTGATGCTGCTACACAGATCTTATTATACTCCAAAAAAGCTTTTTATGTTTGGCCGCAGAATTAATGATGAGTGCCCTAGATGTAGTAGAACAGGCGATTTAATTCACATGATATGGCGGTGCCCAAAACTAGTCAGGTACTGGTCCGAGATTTTAAAGAAAATAAATATAACGTTCAAAACTAACTTAGCGCTTGATTCTAAGACTTGTGTGCTCGGTCAAGTCGACATTGGGTTGAGAGACAGGAACACAGCGGTGGCGGTAGCTAGATGTCTGTTCCAAGCTAGGAAATTAATAGCGCAGCTTTGGCAATCAAGAACTCCCCCGACCTCGGAAGATTGGATCAGAACAGTCAACTCCACAGTTTGGAGTGAAAGGACGTTTTATACTAGGGCTGGCAATTATAACAAGTTTGTGAGGTTGTGGAATCCGTGGGTCCAAGCAAGGGGATAACTATGGAAGGCCACAATGATGTGACTAGATAAGAGACGTATATGAGTACCAATCTGAAAGTAGTCTCTGGTTAAAGTTGACTGATGTGGCAAAAAAAAAAACAAAAGAAAAGAAAGGCAAAGCTCTAGTCTTCTCACAGACACTGTGCTCGGGGAACCCTCCACATTTTTCCAGATCTTCATAAATTTGAGCCTAGGTAGAACATCCACTGATGCAATGCAGGTGTCTCAACAACATATTGAGAATCACCCATAATGTATTCTGGGATGCAACGGAGAGGTTCCAAAGCTCGAAAATTCTGAAAAGTCAAAATTTGCATCAAACTCTTTGGGGCTTTTGGTACATGCTGCAAAACAACAGGGGTGTCCCTATGCATATCCTACATAAATATACATAGCAAGTTCATTTTTATCAGGCGTACTTTAAGTCACTCTTATTTACCATATTTTACTTCTTGAATGTATCCATTATTCCATGCTAAATACTATTTTCCATTTGTCCTAGGACGGGCCAGTGAATCCTGAACGGTACTTAGCCTGGGCCAATGCCTTTCTAGTGGTGTACAGCATTGATAACAAGAAAAGCTTCGAGGGCTGTCTTCAATATTTGGAGGTCATCTCTCAGTATAACAAAGGAGCCGTACATGAGAGCCCAGTTCTGCTTATAGGAAACAAGCTTGACATGGAACGGTACAGGTATCAAACCCTATAACTGCATCTATCTAGTTCCTTTCCTTTATTTTCCTGTACATCTTTTTGAGTATGTCACATTTGCTAATTAATCTAAGTCATATTCACCCTATTGCAGCCTTTCTCAACATTTTTAACGAGAAGAAACCCTTGAAAAACCTTTCAGTTCTCAAAGAACCTCTGACAACAATTACTGTGTCTACTACCTGCACTACCTTGTCACTGTGGTCAGTGGGAAGAATGCTCATTTCATTGGTGGCCAGTGGGAAGAATGCTCCTTACATTGGTAGTCAGTGGTAAAAATGCCCCTTACATTGGTGGCCAGTGGGAACAATGTCCTTACATTGGTAGCCATTGGGAAGAATGTTACTTACATTGGTGGTCAGTGGTGAAAATACCCCTTAAATTGGTGGGAAGTGAGAAGAATGGCCCTTACATTGGTGGTCATTGGGAAGAATGTTCCTTACATTGGTGCTTAGTAGGAGGAATGTCCTTACATTGGTGGCCAGTGGGAAGAATGTTCCCTACATTTGTGGTCAGTGGTAAAAATACCCCTTAAATTGTTGGCCAGTGAAAAAAATGTTCCTTACTTTGGTGGCCAGTGGGAAGAATGTTCCTTACATTGGTGGTCAGAATGTCCTTACATTGGTGGCCAGTGGGAAGAATCTTCCTTACATTAGTGATCAGTGGTAAAAATGCCCCTTACATTGGTGGCCAATGAGAAGAATGCCCCTTAAATTGGAGGTCATTGGGAAGAATGTCCCTTACATTGGTGGTTAGTAGGACAAATGTCCTTACATTGGTGGCCAGTGGGAAGAATGTTCCTTACATTGGTGATCAGTGGTAAAAATGCCCCTTACATTGGTGGCCAGTGGGAAGGATGTCCTTACAATGGTGGTCAGTGGTAAAAATGCACCTAACATTGGTGGCCAGTGAGAAGAATGCCCCTTACATTGGTGGCCAGTGGGAAGAATGATCCTTACATTGGTGGTCAGTGGGAAGAATGTCCTTACATTGGTGACCAGTGGGAAGAATGTTCCTTACATTGGTGGCCAGTGGGACGAATGTTCCTTACATTGGTGGCCAATGGGAAGAATGACCTTACATTGGTGGCCAGTGGGAAGAATGTTCCTTACATTGGTGGTCAGTGGGAAGAATGCTCCTTACCCTACTGGTCATTGGGAAGAATGCTTCTGACACCGATAGTCATTGTGAAGAATACTTTTTACATTGGTGGTCAGTGGGAAGAATGATTCTTACATTGGTGGGGTGGTCTTTGGGAAGAATGTTCCTTACATTGGTGGGGTGGTCTTTGGGAAGAATGTTCCTTACATTGGTGGGGTGGTCATTGGGAAGAATGATCTCCCTTACAGATAACTAAATAGATAATTGGTGTCAGTGGTTACATATCTGAGAAGGAGAAATAGCTCTCTGAACTTTAGGGTTTCCCAGAACCCAGGCTGGGAAAGGCTGCTCTACCGTACATGTTCTTGGTTTTCAATACATTTTCTTTAGCCTTCTAAGAGAAAATGCTGTCTTTATGCCATTCTCCTTTGAGTACACTGACATTTTTTCTTCTTTTTCTCAGTTCCCCGCACTTTGTTAATGATTTTGCTCAGGACAGGCAAAGAATATAAATAATCAAAGATATAGTGATCGAGTCCCATTCCTTTTGAAACATCACCCTGCATCCTCACTTCAGCCTAAACAACTAAGTGCATTTCTTTGTACCTACTTTAATACTTCAGGAGAAGTCACAGAGAGGATATAAACTCTATAATTGGTGGTCTTGCCCAAGTGTTCAGCATTTATGGATACATGTACTGTATACTAATTTATCAACACCATATTATAAAAGAACGTAAAAGAGTTCCATGGTCACTTTCATTTTATAAAATTAACATTGTGATAGCAATACAAACAGCTTCCCTTCTGCTCATTCTAGTGGTTTACTTTCTTTTGTTATTATAAGGACTACATATCCAATGGTACCCAGTGGCGGTTGGTGCTCGATTTTTGGGAGGGCGGCAAACAAACCTCCCAGCTGCCCCCCGATGAGCCGATTGGTTGATCGTCCCACACTACTTACCCTATCCAGGTTGCGGACGGCTTCGGTGGCTTCCCCCCTGTTTTCTCCTTCTCAGCGGCTTCCTGGGCGGCTTCGGCTGCTTCCCAGCTGCTTCTCCTCCTCGAGAGCCTTGGAGGCAACCCCACTGCTTCTCCTAACTGCCAATCCGGTCGCTTCTCCTCCCAGCCAATCAGGTCTTGAGACCTGCTTCCTGATTGGCCGGGAGGAGAAGCAGGAAAACAATAGCGAATATTAATTTACTATTGTCACACAAGTGGGTGGGCGCAGTGCGCCCCCGAGCCCACCCATTTTAAATCCAATTAGAGCCTCAGGCTATAATCACGTACTTCTAAAAAACAAAACAAAAAAAAAAACCCATAGCAATGCATGCATCCGGCACCCTGCATGGAGATTAGGGGCCGGGCACATGGAGGTTAGGAGGACGGTGCCCCTGCGCCCCGTATAAGCGGCCGCTACTGATGGTACCCCTTACTGCTTGCAAGCACTGATTCCTATACTGATTCTTTCACCCACCAGTACCTCTGCAGGTCAGAAGGCAGGCTCTGTGAAATGTGTGACACAGCAGTGCCTACCCACAGGGTATAGTGATTACATGTCACAGAATTTAGGGAAGTAAATTTGTGGAGATCTTCACAAAACAGGTTTACAAACTTCAAGATGGTTTTGAATGATAGGATTAGGCTAGAAATAATTGAGCAAACAAATGGCCACTACCCCCCGCCTATAACTGGTCTTTGCATCAAGGAGCACATGGAAGGGCAACACATGCAAAACAAAACCAGAGAAACTCCCAGTTCAACCTACCAACCAGCCTGCAACCAACCAAATTATCCTGTCTCACAGTATGTTAGAGCCCCGTCAAGGCACCCCAGTACTGTCTGTAGTCCTAACTCTAAATTCTGAGAGTCTCCATAATGGAAGCACATGCATTATAATGCATTGGTAGGGGGCAGGTGAGCCTGAGGGAGCCCAACCCCTCCTTAAAGGCACAGGGGGCGCACTGGACACCCAGCACATGGCACCATGGCAGCCAAGCTGTCCAGTGTGTCCCCTCACCTGTATTTCGGAAATAAGTGCAATTCAGTGTGGAAAACAAATCTATGATGTTACACTTTGACGACAGATACACTTCAAAGAAAAACCCTTGGGAAGCCCTCTTCTCAATAGCGTCTGATTTCAGAAGAGAACGGAAATTAATTTTGTAGATATTTTCTGCCATGAAGCTAACAATAGCTACAGCCTGGAAAACATCCACACTTGTTTTCCAAGAAGTCAAAAATAGATTTTACAGAGCACTGGAGAGGCTGGTGGCCATTCTTTTACAGAAACATTACAAAAATCTATTTTTTACGACAACATTGGTTGGATTATCCTTGTCCCACCAATGGAACAAACAACTTATTTTTGCTTTAATTGAGCATGTGTTGCATGGGGAGGGTGGCAAGAGAATTGGTTCCTTTTTCACTCTCCTCTCTCTTTTCTCTGTCTTTTCATCAACTCTCTTCCATCTGTCTTCTATTTCCCTTCTGTCCACTCCCCTTTAATAATTGGGAACATGTTTTCCCTTGGGAGAATCTACTAGAAACGAGCAGCAACAGTGAATCTTGATCCAAAGGTTGGTTTCCCACCCTATGTTTCCATGACTGTTTTTGTAAGCCCTTTACAGTCGGTATACAAACTGGCCTGTAGCTCGTTGCTCTTTATTATGTGTATCTTACCTGTTCCAACTTTGCCAACTCTTGAAATTCAATACGTTCCCTGTGAAAGAAACCAGCTGTCATTGCCCAACTGGTTGGTATTAACATAGAGGCTTTCCCACATTTGTAGCCCAGAGCAAAGAAAATGGTACAGCTCAAGTGCCCCCCAAACCTGTGTCAGTCCGATCACCATGTAAAATAAATTGGCGCAAAACAGACTGGGTCAGCTTGATAGGCTCTAGTAGACTTCAACAAAATGGTGACCGTCTGCACACAGACACCAACTCCCTGTTGTAATAAATCTGAATGAGATGGGTAAAAGATGGCTTCAGCTCCTTTTATCCACCAGTAGGGAACTCCCCAGATGCGTTTCGCTATTTTTGGGTCTTAATCGCTTGTTGAAGCTTTCCCACATTCTTGCGTGCACCCCCCTCTAACTATGGTTATATTATCTAGCACTGATCCTTCAATGACACATACATAGTTACATAGTAGGTGAGGTCGAAAAAAGACACAAGTCCATCAAGTCCAACCCATGTGTGTGATTATATGTCAGTATTACATTGTATATCCCTGTATGTTGCGGTCATTCAGGTGCTTATCTAATAGTTTCTAGAAACTTTCAATGCTCCCCGCTGAGACCACCGCCTGTGGAAGGGAATTCCACACCCTTGCCACTCTTACAGTAAAGAACCCTCTACGTAGTTTAAGGTTAAACCTCTTTTCTTCTAATTTTAATGAGTGGCCACGTGTCTTGTTGAACTCCCTTCCGCGAAAAAGTTTTATCTCTATTGTGGGGTCACCAGTATGGTATTTGTATATTGAAATCATATCCCCTCTCAAGCGTCTCTTCTCCAGAGAGAATAATTTTTAGTGCTTGCAACCTTTCCTCATAACTAATATCCTCCAGACCCTTTATTAGCTTAGTTGCCCTTCCTTGTACTCGCTCCATTTCCAGTACATCCTTCCTGAGGACTGGTGCCCAGAACTGGACAGCATACTCCAGGTGCGGCCGGACCAGAGTCTTGTAGAGCGGTAGAATTATCGTTTTATCTCTGGTATTAATCCCTTTTTAATGCCAATATTATGTTTGCTTTGTTAGCAGCAGCTTGGCATTGCATGCCATTGCTGAGCCCATCATCTACTAGGACCCCCGGGTCCTTTTCCATCCTAGATTCCCCCAGAGGTTCTCCCCCCAGTGTATAGATTGCATTCAGATTTTTGCCACCCAAATGCATTATTTTACATTTTTCTACATTGAACCTCATTTGCTATGTATTTGCCCACCACATTAATTTGTTCAGATCTTTTTGCAAGGTTTCCACATCCTGCGGAGAAGTTATTGCCCTGCTTAGCTTAGTGTCATCCGCAAATACAGAGATTGAACTGTTTACCCCATCCTCCAGGTCTTTTATGAACGTATTAAACATGATCAACAGAGAAGATAGCTGTTATAATACCACATCGTAGGAAACATCCAGTTACTGCTTAAAAAGAGCGTTAAAGGATAAGTTGACCTTTCTGAACATGTTACATGTTACACCCGTCTGCCTGCTCTTCCCCTGATCAACCCCTCCCCTCCCTATGACAGGGGGCCAGGGATCTTTTCCCCACTGCCACAATTCAAAAAGAGCACAGCTCTTTTTGAAGGAAGGGAGGGGGGCAAGTGTCTACTGGGTAGGGGGGTAGCCCCTAAGTCCAGTCCACAGAATGGGTACTGGCAATAATAAAGGAAGTTTTAAATTGGTCAGAGCTCATGTAGGAGATCCAGATAATCCAAGTGGAGATATATTGTTTACAATTATTATAACAAAGCTGTTAGTTGCTCCATGTGTTGCAGAAGAGTGGAGATCCATTCTTTAGATGAGGGATGGATCTAGGTATACATGATCTATGTATACACAATTCCATGATCTAGGTATACACTATTCTGGCAACCAGTAAAAAGAAGTGCAGAAGACCTTTTTTTGCACTAGAGTTTGGCCCCAGGAACAGAGAGAGGAGTGCGATTTCTGTTGCTCTGGTGATGCTCCTCACTTCAAATATAGCAAAAATGTGTGCCCAGAAGGGCAGAACCACCAAATGTGCAATACGGTCCCCCTATGTCTGACAAATTTTACTGTCATCATGCATTAACAAGTATGCTGAGTATATAGGGCCTGTTATGATTTGGTCCTCTAAACCAGTGTTTCTCAACCTTTTTTTTCAGTCAAGGCACCCTATACAATTATAGATAATCTCGAGGCATCCTCCAAAATCATGGACAGTCTTGAGGTGCCCCATTCTAAAAACGATTATGATAGTTTTGCATAATGCAGCAACATCAATACATGTAGGACATCCAACGTTAGAGGTGATTTATTTTTCCAAAACAAATACATTATTATAAACTGGTACTGACTAGTATTCCAATGTTTCTCTTCTCCCTCAGTTTTTCTCCATCACTTCGCTAATGAGCCCCCAAAGTTGATGGAGAGAGGCAGGGGAGGGTCAATCAAGGATGATATGCAGGCGACTGATATCCTTATCAACTGATGATGTCATTGGTCGTTAGGAGGTTGGCAGCTAGAGGGTTGTAATGGTATACAATAACCTGTGGCTTTGTGTAACTGAAAGGCAGGTTTCATCCACCCATTGACTTGCATACAATTTTGGGGACATTTTTAGGCCTTTTGCCAAGGCACCTTTGAAGAAACCTCAAGGCACACCAGGATGCCTGGGCACCCTGGTTGAAAAAGGCTGCTCTAAACTATATCGGCCCAAGAGAAGCTGCACCCTCCACTCTCCCAACCCTTCTGTAATTTCTAGAATACATTTCTGCTATTATTGTGCATATTACTATTATATAGCTGCTGGAATAAATTTTTTTTTAAATGCAACGTACATAGTAATATGTGCAATGTCCTATGATCTCTACAGTCCTGTGCAGTCAACAGTAAATGGTTTCAAATATGTTTGGAATAAACATATAGTTAGGTCCATTTGTAGTTGGACACGGGCACAATTTTGTGTATTTACCAAAACATATTCAAGCTATAATTCTATAGTGGATATGGGCTGAAAGTGCACACTCTCAGGTTTAATTTGAGGGTATGTACATCCAAATCGGAGTAAGGGTTTAGGAGTTACAACTCTTAGGAATAGCCACCCCCTCCCCTTTTTCAAGGGACCAAAAGTAATTAGACAATTGAATCAAAAGCTGTTTCATGGCCAGGTGTGGGCTACTCCTTCATCACTTCTTCATCAATTAAGCAGGTAAAAGGTCTGGCGTTGATTCTAATGCCGCTTACACACGATCGGACATTCCGACAACAAAATCCTGGATTTATTTCCGCCGGATGTTGGCTCAAACTTGTCTTGCATACACACGGTCGCACAAATGTTGTTGGAAATTCCGAACGTCAAGAACGCTGTGAAGTACAACACGTACGATGAGCCGAGAAAAATGAAGTTCAATAGCCAGTGCGGCTTTTCTGCTTGATTCCGAGCATGCGTGGAATTTTGTGCGTTGGAATTGTGTACACGCGATCGGAATTTCCGACAACGGATTTTGTTGAACCAGCTCTCAAGTTTTTGCTGTCGGAAATTCTGACAACAAATGTCCTATGGAGCCTACACACAGTCGGAATTTCCGACAACAAGCTCACATCGAACATTTGTTGTCGGAAATTCCGACTGTGTGTACGCGGCATAAGTGTGGAATTTCCATTTGGAATCTATTGCTGTGAACCTACATCATGCATTCAAAGGAGCTGTCCATGCAAGTGAAACAGGCCATTGTAAGGCTTCAAAAACAAAACAAATCCATCAGAGAGATAGCCGCAATGTTAGGAGTAACCAAATCAACAGTTTGGTACATTCTGAGGAAAGAAGAATGCACTGGTGAGCTCAGCAACATAAAAAGGCCTGGACGTCCACAGAAGACAACAGTGGTAGATGATCACAGGATTCTCTCTATGGTAAAGAAAAACCCATTCACAACATACAGACAAGTGAAGAACACTCTCCAGGAGGTGGGCGTATCATTGTCAAAGTCTACTTTTAAAAGAAGACTTCACGAGAGCAAATACAGAGGGTTCACCACAAGGTGCAAACCATTCATAAGCCTGAAGAATAGAAAAGCCAGATTAGACTTTGCCAAAAAACATTAAAAAAAAAGCCAGAATAGTTCTGGAAAAGCATTCTTTGGACAGATGAAACTAAGATTAATTTGTACCAGAATGATGGAAAGAAAAAAGTCTGGAGAAGGCTTGGAACAGCTCATGATCCAAAGCACACAACGTCATTTGTGGTCACATGGTGGAGCTTGCAGTGTGATGGCATGGGCATGCATGGCTTCCAGTGGCACTGGGTCATTGGTGTTTATTGATGATGTGACAGAAGACAGAAGCAGCCGGATGAATTCTGCAGTGTTTAGAGATATACTGTCAGCCCAGATTTAGCCAATTGCAGCAAAGTTGATTGGACAGCGCTTCACAGTACAGATGGACAATGATCCAAAACACACTGCAAAAGCAACCCAGGAGCTTTTGAAGGAAAAGAAGTGGAATATTCTGCAATGGCAGAGTCACCTGATCTCAACCCAATTGAGCATTTCGCTTGCTGAAGGAAAAACTAAAGGCAGAAAGACCCACAAACAAAGAACTGAAGACAGCTGCAGTTAGAGCCTGGCAAAGCATCAGAAAGGAGGAAACCCAGTCTTTGGTAATGTCCATGGGTTCCAGACTTCAGGCAGTCATTGCCAGTAAAGGATTCTCAATAAAATATTAAAAAATGAACATTTTATTTATGATTCTATTAATGTGTCCAATTACATTTGAGCCCCTGAAAATGGGGGGGGGGGGGGGACTGTGTATAAAAATGGTTGCAGTTCCTAAAATTTGTACTTTATAATTATGTTCAACCCCTTGAATTAAAGCTGAAAGTCTGCACTTCAAATTCATTTGGATTGTTTTGTTCTAATCTTATTCTGGTGTCATACAGAGTCAAAAGTATAAAAACTGTGCATGTGTCCAAATATATATATATGAACCTAACTGTAGATCTATAGTCAGGCAACTAAGACATCAAAGTTAACAAAAAAAAAAACAATTAAAAAAAAAAAAAGGGCCGTCACTTTTTTATGTTCTCGTCTAGCATCTCTCAGTTTTTGAATTCTATACTTCCTCAGCAGTTTTCTTTTTATTCCTGCAATTTATGTTCATTACATTAACATACAATGCTCTCTTTTTTTTCCTATTCTGCTTCTCTTTTTCCTGTCTATAGCCTCCACCTTTCACCTACTCTTCTATACGGGTAACAGAGTGCACTGCCTGTTTCACAATTCCTCCTCTGTCCCAAGGTGACAGCTCTATGTAGCAGGTATTGTGATATGTTTTTAACTATTTTAAAAGCAGAGTTCCAAGCAAACAACGAAATATTCATTTGAAATACTTATATGTTTACTGTCCTACCTGACAAAGATTTTGTAATTATGTACAGCCAGTTATGTGATTCACACACTCTTGCCACTAATAATGGGCTCGGGCCAAATCCAGAAAGAAGCTGTCAGTATTGGCCCAATCAACTCCGGCCAGGACCCCAAAACACAAATGCACTGGTGAGCTCAGCAACATAAAAAGGCCTGGACGTCCACGAAAGACAACAGTAGTGGATGATCGCAGGATTCTCTCTATGGTAAAGAAAAACCCATTCACAACATCCAGACAAGTGAAGGACACTCTCCAGGAGGTGGGAGAATCATTGTCAAAGTCTATATTTAAAAGAAGACTTCACGAGAGCAAATACAGAGGGTTCACCACAAGGTGCAAACCATTCATAGGCCTGAAGAATAGAAAAGCCAGATTAGACTTTACCAAAAAACATAAAAAAAAAAAACAGACTAATTCTGGAAAAGCATTCTTTGGACAGATGAAACTAAGATTATTCTGTATCAGAATTATGGGAAGAAAAAAGTGTGGAGAAGGCCTGGAACAACTCATGATCCAAAGCACACAACATCACCTGTGGTCACATGGTGGAGCTTGCAGTGTGGTGGCATGGGCAAAACAGCTGCAAGCACACAAAGGGGCAGGGATGCTAGTGGCCTAATTGGCCTATTATGGTTCCATGGTGGTATTGGGCCAATGACATTGAACTAATAAGGCCATATTAAGGTGTTACTAAACCCGCAACAGTAAAATCAGTCTGTATATGCAGTAAAGCATGCTTGTTATACTCACTGTGGAACCTAAGGGGTCAATCCTCCGCATTGTTTAAAAAGGCTGTTTGATCCTGTCTTCTCTAATCCTCTCCTTCTTCCATCGTCCCCAATGTATCAGCTGATAGAACAGAGTCTCGGGGGCAAGCTGCACATGCTCAGTTTGGTGTGTATTGCTAGAGAGGTTTTTTTTTTTTTTTCTTGGGAGAGTGCATGTGATCAGCACAGGGCCAATCAGCACTGTCCAGGCAGAGGGTCTGTGGGTCCTGCAGCCTCATAGGACAATCAGGGGAGAATGAAAACTCCTCCTACATGCTTTACCCAGCCACTGATAGAAGTCACAAGACTGCTATATACTGCTGATGAGAAAAGGTATTTAGCAGTTTATATTTACTAAAATAATTGCATTTCCATGTTCTGTGTACTGTGGGAGACCAGATATAGTGAATGCAGGCTCCTGGGTTTAGTAACACTTTAAGTCAATCGCACTGAGGAAATATATGGCCAGCGGTGTGATGGGCATCGTGATTGACGTTTTGGATCTACATCGGGGGGACAGTTTTTTTAGTTTTTTTTTTTTATGAAGGAATTGTCAAAAACCGGCTAATGTCATTTTTTTTTTTTTACACTTTTTTGGTGAATGAGTAGGGGTACAATGTACCCCATACTCATTCACATAGGGGGACTGGGATCTGGGGGCCGTCTTGGGGGGAACTCTATGCCATTTTTTTTTTAAAAATTGCCGTTTTGTTTTTTTATATTGCCGGCCAGCAATTGCAACCGTGAGTTAATTTAAATGGGTATTGACCCATTTTTTTTCTTTTTGTAGTAAAGTCCCTGGCCTCTTTTGGCCTAATAGTTACAGTTACCTCCAGAGCTAGGGAGAGCTGACATCCTACAGTACAGAGTGGGTTACAAGGCATGGTGGGTGAAATGCAAGATGAACAGGTGGGCGCCAGAGACTTTTTGAATGCAAAGAGATTTATTGTCTCTTAAACAGAACAGTGGGAGAGAGGGTTAGGGCCAGGACACCCTTAGGTAGATGCAAAGATAATTAGCAGATTCCGAGACTTCTATAGGTAGACAGCTATACAGGTGAAGGCCTCCAGCTGGACACCACTTCTGTATAGGTAGGACTGCTGTCTACTATGGCAACAATCTTGTAGTTGTTACTAACGGCAATTGTTTTCAACACAAACAGTTCTCAGTTTACCCCACACTCACTCACTGTGGGTCTTCACTCAACGAGCTCACAGTCTCTCTCACTAGACTTCAGGTCCAATAGCCACTGGATCCCCTGAGCTCTTTCATTGTTAGCATTCATTATCTTCCTCAATCGTCACCCCCGCTGTCCTGCTGGGTCCCTGGCTTGGCACGCACAGATACTCCTTAAGCTTCACCCCTACTGACACTTTGGGTCCCTGGCTTGGCACTCACTGATGCTCCTTAAGCGTCACCTCTGCTGTCCCGCTGGGTCCCTGACTTGGCACTTGCTGAAGTTTTCCCACTTCTTCACCATCCCTGGCTGGCGAGAAGTCTGCTCTGGTACTGGACTCAGCCCCACTGTCTCCTATGGCAACAATCTTGTAGCTGTTACTAACGGTAAAGATATTCAACTATCTGCAATGGGTACAGTTCTCTTTACCCCACACTCACTCACTGTGGGTCTTCACTCAACAAGCTCCCAGTCTCTCTCACTAGACTTCAGATCCACTAGCCACTGGATCCCCTGAGCTCTTTCGCTGTAGCACTCAGTATCTTCCTCAAGCGTCACCCCCGCTTCCCTGCTGGGTCCCTGGCTTGGCACTCACAGATACTCTGCAAGCGTCACCCTCGCTGACACGTTAGTTCCCTGGCTTGGCACTCCACAAGCATCATCTCTGCTGTCCCGCTGGGTCCCTGACTTGGCACTTGCTGAAGTTTTCCCACTTCTTCACCGTCCCCGGTTGACGAGAAGTCTGCTCTCGTACTGGCCCCAGCTTACTCACAATGGTCTCCGGTAGCAAAGTGGATGGTCCCTTAGTGGCGACAGCTTTCCTTCTACCTCCAACCATGACTGGTTCCCCGGCCGGCAGGAAACCGTTACTTCTGTTTGGATTACAAGCCCGCAGTCTCAACCCTACGCTGCTTTCCTGCTTCTAGATAGGCCCTCAGACAGCCTAGCAGCCAGATGTCCCCGGGATAAGCCTTAGGTTTCTGGCCTAGCAGCCCGGGGCAATACAACACACGTCCACCCAGACAGCCGTTCAGGTGGCACAGAATCCCTGATCACCTGACTCCACCCAAATAAATAGGCTCTCCCAGCAGGCCAAGGGACCCAAGAAAATCCCTGCCTATTGGCTGAGACACCCCATTTATTTCTAATCTGTCCTTGCAATGCCCTTGTCTTATCTAATGTCACCAGATACCCGGCCACCTAGCGACAGAAGAGAGAAGTACTGCAATTCCAGAATTAGGGCAAAATCAATTGACCTAACAATTGGCCAAGGCAACTATCGCTTGGCAAATAAATGTAATAGCAACCCTGCCTGAACATCAGGGTGCTACATCTAGAAATGTCATTTTTGCTGCAGCAGGTTCTTTACACTGTACAGATGCGCCACTGTACAGGCAGACCCCCCCAGGCACTATATTTAAAGGAATTTTTCATTTTTTTTGTTGCACTTGATAAAAATCACTGCTTCTTTAAAAATGATAATTTAAAAAAAAAAATTTGCATTGATACATGTCCCCCAGGGCAGTACCTGGACGCCCATACCCCTTTTTATGGCCAATAGCTTGCATATAAGCCTTTAAAATGGGGTCTTTTGACTTTTCATGTCTGGCTCCCTTAGACTTCAATTGAGTTTGTGGCTCCAGGCCAAATTTTTCTCCCTGTTCAGGAGTTCTGCTGCAAACTGAATAGGGAGGTGTCTGGCCCATCTCTAATCAGGAATATAAAACATTGGGGTAACAAACGCTTTAAGTCAATGATGTAATAAGCACTCCTGCCCGTTTGTTTATGTGCAACTGTGGGATGGTCTGGCCACAGTTGATTGGGCCATCACTGACAGCTTCCTTCCAGATTTGGCCAATCATGAGATCTAACCGAACCCAAGCTCATCCCTCATTATCTTTCTATTTACTTCCTAGTCAGCTCTCACTCTCTTCCCTGCCCCTTACCATGTTCCATGGTTAGTTGATACTTCTCTCTTTCTTCCACCGTCTGCCATGTTCAGCTTTAGCTTTGCCTCCTCTATGCCTCCCCCCCAGTCCAAAACCAATGCAAAATTGGCCACCTCTATGAACCCCCATAAAATCCATGTTCAGCTGTTGTTCTGGTGCCTCTTCCCCTATGGTCCATAAACAGCACCCACTTTGCCTGTTCTCTCTCTGTCAACTCCCTGGTCAGCTCTCACTCTCTTCTCTGACTCAACCAATGGTCCATGGTCAAATGGAACTCCTCCCTCCCCCCCACCCTTTGCCATGTCTAGCTTTAGCTTTCTCTCTTCTGTATGCCTCTTCCCCAGTCCAGAACCAGTAGCAAATAAGTCTCCTCTATGCTCCCCTAAAGCTATAAATCCCATGTTTAATGGTTGTTCTGGTGTCTCTTCCTCTGCGGTCCATGATCAGCTCCTAGACTGCTTGCTCTTTCTTTCTACTACATGGTCAGCTCTCACTCTCGTCCCTGCCTCTCCCAATGTTCCATGGTCATTTGGCACTCCTCTCTACCCTCCACCCTTTGCCATTTTCAGATTTAACTTTGTCTTCTGTTTGCCCCCCTTCAGAACCAGTGGCAAACTGGCTTCCTCTATACTCCCCCACAGCCATAAAGCCAATGTTCAGTTCCTGCTCTGGTGCCTTTTTTCTTGTGGTTCATGATCAGCTCCCACTCTGCCTGTCCTTTCTATCAACTCCCTGGTCAGCTCTCACTCTCTTCTCTGACTCTCCCAATGTTCCATAGTCAGTTGGCACTCCTCTCTCCTCTCCACCCTCTGCCATGTCCAACTTAACCTTCGGCTGCTCTATGTAACCCCCACCCCCCAGTCCAGAACCAGTGGCAAATCAGCCTCCTCTGTGCTCCCCTAAACCCATAAAACCCATGTTTAGTTGTTGTTCTGGTGTGTCTTCCTCTATGGTCCATGATCAGTTCCTACTCTGCTTGCTCTTTCTATCTACTACATGGTCAGGATTCACTCTCTTTCCTGCCTCTACACTCACTACTTTACATTGTAGCAAAGTGTCATTTCTTCAGTGTTGTCACATGAAAAGATAGAAGAAAAGATTTACAAAAAATGTGAGGGGTGTACTAACTTTTGTGAGATACTGTATGTACAGCTAACATATTGTCTGATTGGCCAGTAACACATAGACATGTGCAAAACGAAAAAATTTGTTTAGTTTTGGATCGATTAGTTAAAGCGGAGTTCTGCCCGCCCCCCCCCCAGCAAAAAAATTAAAATCAGCAGCTGTGCATACTGTAGCTGCTGACTCTTACTATTAGGACACTTACCTATCCTGGAATCCAGCAATGTCGGTGCCGCAGCCGATGTTTCCATCGGTTCTCGGGTGCTGCCGCCATTGCCTGTAAGGGAAACTAACTTCTGAGTTAAAATTCAAATTTCGGAACATGGCTACATTCTTTATATGTTATTTTATTCTATTCTATTCTGTTTTACTCTATTCTTTTCGAATTTTGGAAGACGACTCTATTTTTTCTATTTCATGCTATTCTATTCTATTCTATTCTAATCTATTCTATTTTGTCCTATTCTATTCTATTCTTTTATTTTCTATTCTATTGTATGCTTTTATATTCTATTATTTTCTATTCTATTCTACTCTTTTCTATTCCTTTATTTTCCACTCTATTATATTCCTTTAATTCTTCTTCTGTTCTCTTTTACTTTATTCTTTTCTATTCTATTTTATTCTATTCTTTTCAAAATTCTAATTTTGAAAGGCGGCTATATTCTTTCTATTTTTCTCTATTCTAATCTATTCTATTTTTTCTATTCTATTCTTTTCTATTCTATCCTATTCTATTATTTTCTATTCAATTATGTTTTATTCTATTCTATTCTTTTTGAAATTTGAATTTTGGAAGATGGCTCTATTCTTTCTATTTCGTGCTATTCTATTCTATTCTATTTTAATCTATTTTTTTTATTCTAGCCTATCCTTTTCTATTGTATTCCTCTATATTCTATTCTAATATTTTATTTTCTATTCTACTCTGGTTTATGCTATTCTTTTGGAAATTCAAATTTCGGAAGACCTCTATATAATTTCTATTCTATTCTAGTCTATGCTTTTTTTTCTTTTCTATTCCTTTATTTTCTATTCTATTCTACTCTTTTATATTTTATTCTAGTCTCTGGTTTATTCTATTTTAGTCTTTTTGAAATTCGATTTTCGGAAGAAGGCTATTATCTTTCTGTTTTTTTCTTTTCTACTCTTTTATTTTCTACTCTAATTATTTTATTTTATTTTCTATTCTGTTTTATTCTATTATTTTCTTTTATTTTCTACTCTTATTATTTTATGTTCTATTCTGTTTTATTCTATTCTATTTTCTTATTTTCTATTCTAATTATTTTATTTCCTATTCTATTCTGTTTTATTCTATTCTTTTCAAAATTTGGATTTCGGAAGACGGCTATATTCTAATATACACAGTCTTTGAAGAAAAATTAGCAATAGCCAGTAATACATTTACAGTACATTTCTAATTTGTTTTTAAATCTGATTCGAAGTTGGAAAATGTGTTATTTCGCATGAAATTTAGTTTCTGTTATTTCAGATTTGTTTAAATTTGTTATTATTGTAATTCAGAGATTTGGATACATCCAGATCTCCGAATAACAAAAATGATGTCAGAATTTTGTTTTCGGACAGAATATCTACACATAACTCAGATGGTTTAAATTATCCCGTTCATGAATAGGCACACATACTGTATTCTATTCTACTCTTTTATATTCTATTCTAGTTTATTTTGGTTTATTCTATACTTTTTGAAATTAAAATTTTGGAAGACAGCTATATTCTTTCTGTTTTTTTCTTTTCTATTCTTTTATTTTCTACTCTAATTATTTTATTTTGCATTCTATTCTGTTTTATTCTATTATATTCTTTTATTTTCTACTCTAATTATTTTATTTTGTATTCTATTCTGTTTTATTCTATTATATTCCTTTATTTTCTATTCTAATTATTTGATTTCCTATTCTATTCTGTTGTATTGTATTCTAATCTTTTCGAAATTCAGATTTCGGAAGACGGCTATATTCTAATATACACAGTGTTTGAAGGAAATTAGCAATAGCCAGTAATACATTTACAGTACATTTCTAATTTGTTTTTAAACCTGATTCAAAGTTGAAAATGTGTTATTTCGCATAAAATTTCGTTTTTGTTACTTCAGATTTGTTTAAATTTGTTACTATTGTAATTCAGAAATTTGGATACATCCGAATCTCCTAATAACAAAAATTATGTCAGAATTTTGTTTTAGGACAAAACATCTACACATAACTCAGATGGTTTAATATTATCCCGTTCATAAGGCACACATACTGTATTCTATTCTACTCTTTTATATTCTATTCTAGCCTATTCTGGTTTATTCTATTCTTTTTGAAATTCGAATTTCAGAAGAAGGCTAACTGTGTTCTGTTTTAATTCTTTTCTATTCTTTTATTTTCTACTCTAATTATTTTATTTTCTATTCTATTCTGTTTTATTCTATTATTTTATTTTCTACTCTACTTATTTTATTTTCTATTCTATTCTGTTTTATTCTATTCTATTCTTTTATTTTCTATTCTAATTATTTTATTTCCTATTCTCTTCTGTTTTATGCTATTCTATTCTTTTCGAAATTCAGATTTTGGAAGACGGCTATATTCTTTCTGTTTTTTTTCTTTTCTATTATTTTCTTTTCTACTCTAATTATTTTATGTTCTATTCTATTCTGTTTTATTCTATTATATTCTTTTATTTTCTACTCTTATTATTTTATTTTCTATTCTATTCTGTTTTATTCTATTACATTTTTTTTATTTTCTACTCTAATTATTTTATTTTCTATTCTATTCTGTTTTATTCTATTCTATTGTTTTAGTTTCTATTCTATTCTGTTTTATTCTATTATATTCTTTTATTTTCTACTCTTATTATTTTTTTTTCTATTCTATTCTGTTTTATTATATTCTATTCTTTTATTTTCTACTCTTATTATTTTATTTTCTATTCTATTCTGTTTTATTCTATTACATTTTTTTTATTTTCTACTCTAATTATTTTATTTTCTATTCTATTCTGTTTTATTCTATTCTATTGTTTTAGTTTCTATTCTATCCCTGTTTTATTCTAATATATTCTTTTAGAAATTCAAGTTTTGGAAAATGGCTATATTCTAATATACACAGTCTTTGAAGGAAATTAGCAATAGTCAGTAATAAATTTACAGTAAATTTCTAATTTGTTTTTAAATTTGATTTGAATTTGGAAAATGTGTTATTTCGCATGCAATTTCTTTTTGTTATTTCAGATTTTCGGAAGAAGGCCATATGCTTTCTGTTTTATTCTATTCTATTCTTTTATTTGCTACGCTAATTATTTTATTTCCTATTCTCTTCTGTTTTATGCTATTCTATTCTTTTCGAAATTCAGATTTTGGAAGACGGCTATATTCTTTCTGTTTTTTTTCTTTTCTATTCTTTTCTTTTCTACTCTAATTATTTTATGTTCTATTCTATTCTGTTTTATTCTATTATATTCTTTTATTTTCTACTCTTATTATTTTTTTTCTATTCTATTCTGTTTTATTATATTCTATTCTTTTATTTTCTACTCTTATTATTTTATTTTCTATTCTATTCTGTTTTATTCTATTACATTTTTTTTTATTTTCTACTCTAATTATTTTATTTTCTATTCTATTCTGTTTTATTCTATTCTATTGTTTTAGTTTCTATTCTATCCCTGTTTTATTCTAATATATTCTTTTAGAAATTCAAGTTTTGGAAAATGGCTATATTCTAATATACACATTCTTTGAAGGAAATTAGCAATAGTCAGTAATAAATTTACAGTAAATTTCTAATTTGTTTTTAAATTTGATTTGAATTTGGAAAATGTGTTATTTCGCATGCAATTTCTTTTTGTTATTTCAGATTTTCGGAAGAAGGCCATATGCTTTCTGTTTTATTCTATTCTATTCTTTTATTTGCTACGCTAATTATTTTATTTTCTATTCTATTCTGTTTTATGCTATTATATTCTTTTATTTTCTACTCAAATTTTTTTATTTTCTATTCTGTTTTATTCTATTCTATTGTTTTAGTTTCTATTCTATCCCTGTTTTATTCTAATATATTCTTTTAGAAATTCAAGTTTTGGAAAATGGCTCTATTCTAATATACACAGTCTTTGAAGGAAATTAGCAATAGTCAGTAATAAATTTACAGTAAATTTCTAATTTGTTTTTAAATTTGATTTGAATTTGGAAAATGTATTATTTCGCATGCAATTTCTTTTTGTTATTTCAGATTTTCGGAAGAAGGCCATATGCTTTCTGTTTTATTCTATTCTATTCTTTTATCTGCTACGCTAATTATTTTATTTTCTATTCTATTCTGTTTTATTCTATTATATTCTTTTATTTTCTACTCAAATTATTTTATTTTCTATTCTGTTTTATTCTATTCTATTGTTTTATTTTCTTATTCTATTATATTCTTTTCTAAATTAGAATTTTGGAAAACGGCTATAATCTAATATACACAGTTTTGAAAGAAATTAGCAATAGTCAGTAATAAATTTACAGTAAATTTCTAATTTGTTTTTAAATTTGATTTGCAGTTGGAAAATGTGTTATTTTGCAACTAAATTTCGTTTTTGTTATTTCAGATTTGTTTAAATTCGTTACTATTGTAATTCAGAGATTTGGATACATCTGAATCTGCACATGTCTACACATAACTCAGATGGTTTCAATGACCCCGTTCATGAATAGGCACACATACTGTATTCTATTCTACTCTTTTATATTCTATTCTAGTTTATTTTGGTTTATTCTATACTTTTTGAAATTAAAATTTTGGAAGACAGCTATATTCTTTCTGTTTTTTTCTTTTCTATTCTTTTATTTTCTACTCTAATTATTTTATTTTGCATTCTATTCTGTTTTATTCTATTATATTCTTTTATTTTCTACTCTAATTATTTTATTTTGTATTCTATTCTGTTTTATTCTATTATATTCCTTTATTTTCTATTCTAATTATTTGATTTCCTATTCTATTCTGTTGTATTGTATTCTAATCTTTTCGAAATTCAGATTTCGGAAGACGGCTATATTCTAATATACACAGTGTTTGAAGGAAATTAGCAATAGCCAGTAATACATTTACAGTACATTTCTAATTTGTTTTTAAACCTGATTCAAAGTTGAAAATGTGTTATTTCGCATAAAATTTCGTTTTTGTTACTTCAGATTTGTTTAAATTTGTTACTATTGTAATTCAGAAATTTGGATACATCCGAATCTCCTAATAACAAAAATTATGTCAGAATTTTGTTTTAGGACAAAACATCTACACATAACTCAGATGGTTTAATATTATCCCGTTCATAAGGCACACATACTGTATTCTATTCTACTCTTTTATATTCTATTCTAGCCTATTCTGGTTTATTCTATTCTTTTTGAAATTCGAATTTCAGAAGAAGGCTAACTGTGTTCTGTTTTAATTCTTTTCTATTCTTTTATTTTCTACTCTAATTATTTTATTTTCTATTCTATTCTGTTTTATTCTATTATTTTATTTTCTACTCTACTTATTTTATTTTCTATTCTATTCTGTTTTATTCTATTCTATTCTTTTATTTTCTATTCTAATTATTTTATTTCCTATTCTCTTCTGTTTTATGCTATTCTATTCTTTTCGAAATTCAGATTTTGGAAGACGGCTATATTCTTTCTGTTTTTTTTCTTTTCTATTATTTTCTTTTCTACTCTAATTATTTTATGTTCTATTCTATTCTGTTTTATTCTATTATATTCTTTTATTTTCTACTCTTATTATTTTATTTTCTATTCTATTCTGTTTTATTCTATTACATTTTTTTTATTTTCTACTCTAATTATTTTATTTTCTATTCTATTCTGTTTTATTCTATTCTATTGTTTTAGTTTCTATTCTATTCTGTTTTATTCTATTATATTCTTTTATTTTCTACTCTTATTATTTTTTTTTCTATTCTATTCTGTTTTATTATATTCTATTCTTTTATTTTCTACTCTTATTATTTTATTTTCTATTCTATTCTGTTTTATTCTATTACATTTTTTTTATTTTCTACTCTAATTATTTTATTTTCTATTCTATTCTGTTTTATTCTATTCTATTGTTTTAGTTTCTATTCTATCCCTGTTTTATTCTAATATATTCTTTTAGAAATTCAAGTTTTGGAAAATGGCTATATTCTAATATACACAGTCTTTGAAGGAAATTAGCAATAGTCAGTAATAAATTTACAGTAAATTTCTAATTTGTTTTTAAATTTGATTTGAATTTGGAAAATGTGTTATTTCGCATGCAATTTCTTTTTGTTATTTCAGATTTTCGGAAGAAGGCCATATGCTTTCTGTTTTATTCTATTCTATTCTTTTATTTGCTACGCTAATTATTTTATTTCCTATTCTCTTCTGTTTTATGCTATTCTATTCTTTTCGAAATTCAGATTTTGGAAGACGGCTATATTCTTTCTGTTTTTTTTCTTTTCTATTCTTTTCTTTTCTACTCTAATTATTTTATGTTCTATTCTATTCTGTTTTATTCTATTATATTCTTTTATTTTCTACTCTTATTATTTTTTTTCTATTCTATTCTGTTTTATTATATTCTATTCTTTTATTTTCTACTCTTATTATTTTATTTTCTATTCTATTCTGTTTTATTCTATTACATTTTTTTTTATTTTCTACTCTAATTATTTTATTTTCTATTCTATTCTGTTTTATTCTATTCTATTGTTTTAGTTTCTATTCTATCCCTGTTTTATTCTAATATATTCTTTTAGAAATTCAAGTTTTGGAAAATGGCTATATTCTAATATACACAGTCTTTGAAGGAAATTAGCAATAGTCAGTAATAAATTTACAGTAAATTTCTAATTTGTTTTTAAATTTGATTTGAATTTGGAAAATGTGTTATTTCGCATGCAATTTCTTTTTGTTATTTCAGATTTTCGGAAGAAGGCCATATGCTTTCTGTTTTATTCTATTCTATTCTTTTATTTGCTACGCTAATTATTTTATTTTATTTTCTTTTCTGTTTTATGCTATTATATTCTTTTATTTTCTACTCAAATTTTTTTATTTTCTATTCTGTTTTATTGTATTCTATTGTTTTATTTTCTATTCTATTATATTCTTTTCTAAATTAGAATTTTGGAAAACGGCTGTATTCTAATATACGCAGTCATTGAAGGAAATTAGCAATAGTCAGTAATAAATTTACAGTAAATTTCTTATTTGTTTTTAAATTTGATTTGCAGTTGGAAAATGTGTTATTTTGCAACTAAATTTCGTTTTTGTTATTTCACATTTGTTTAAATTTGTTACTATTGTAATTCAGAGATTTGGATACATCCGAATCTCCACATGTCTACACATAACTCAGATGGTTTCAATGACCCCGTTCATGAATAGGCACACATATGCTATTGTAAATAAAATGAATAATAAATCTCTGAAATAATCGGCAAGCTAGCTTTATGACAAGAATAGGAAGATAGGATTATACTAGAACTCTCTTTGATTAATGGAACATGCAGAACCCTGACAAGTTTTTATCCAGCTTCGTATGAAAATATGTTTAGAATGCAGAAGAGGAAAGAATGACGAATGAAGTGTGGCTTATGCGTATTAGCAGATAGGAAAAGGCAGATTTTCTTCTGTTGCATGCTTTAGTTAATGCTCACGCTGTAACTTAGTCGTATTAATGATCCTTTGTCCATTTGTCAGGCAGGTCAGCAAGGCAGATGGTTCAGCTCTTGCCTCCCGTCACGGCTGCCTTTTTCGGGAGGTCTCCGCTTGCCTGGATTTCCGATTGGTGCAGCAGGTGTTTCACGATGCCATACACGAAGTGAGGAGGGACGCCGAGAGGTCCAATCATATTAGACCGCCATTGTACATCAGCGAGGAGAGGGCGCTGCTCGGCCTGCCCCCCTTGTCCTCCTCTGCAACGTCCAGCCGCCATGGCATGCCTACCCTCAGCACCCTATCTCCTCTAAGTTACAAAGAGATCCCTTCTGTGGCTCAAGCCAAACTTGTTACGGTGAAGTCATCTAGAGCCCAGAGCAAACGTAAGGCGCCGACGCTGACCCTTCTTAAGGGGTTTAAGATTTTTTAAGGGATGAAAAGGCCAAAGTCCTTATTGGCATGGAATACCAAATCCTGAGTCACTAATTTATGAACTGGATCACAGAAAAACGAAGGATGGCCAAGGTCTGAAGCTAAATGTATCTGGACTATTTTTTTTAAATCTTGAGGTTGACAATGCAGTGAACAAGGCCAGGCCGGGGGGGTAGTCAAAAAGTCGGCCACCTTGGGAGCTTCAGCAAGGGAAGGGGGGTGCTAAAAAGGCCTACAACCTATATTACAGAATTAGTGGGCAAAGGGGGCTCACTTTGGTCATTTTGCCTTGATGCTAAAGGATCTTGTCTCAGTACTGGCGGTGAAGAACAGCACAGCAAGTTGAGGAATGTTGCATGAACAAGGCCAGGCCGAGGGGTAGTCAAAAAGTTGGCCACCTTGGGGGCTTCAGCAAGGGAGGGGGGGTGCTAAAAGGGCCTACAACCTATATTACAGAAGTAGTGGGCAAAGGGGGGCTCACTTTGGTCATTTTGCCTTGGTGCCAAAGGATCTTGTCTCAGCACTGGTGGTGAAGAACAGCACAGCAAGTTGAGGAACTTTGCATGAATAAGGCCAAGCCGAGGAGTAGTCAAAAAGTTGGCCACCTTGGGAGCTTCAGCAAGGGAGGGGGGGGGGTGCTAAAAGGGCCTACAAGCTATATTACAGAATTGTGGGCAGAAGTAGTGGGCAAAGGGGGCTCACTTTGGACATTTTGCCTTGATGCTAAAGGATCTTGTCCCAGCACTAGTGGTGAAGAACAGCACAACAAGTTGAGGAACGTTGCAACTGCTCTATACAGTCCACCCCATGATGTCCATTCTACCCAGCGGATATTATGCCTATTTATAAGCTACAAGTGACATCTTCTATTTGGAAGACAGTGGAAATAAAGGGGATTTTCTGGTCCATGAGACTTTAAAGGTTGCATTTTTTGGAGGTCATATTTAGTACAGGTTGCCGTTGTGCTTCTTACTGGATTTGGGAAAAACAGGGTCAGCTTATCATCAAAGAACAATTTTACATTATATGGAGGTACTGAAGGCCAAAGACCTGATGATGTGCTATCCAGATGTTTAGACTACTCCTGCTGCCAACCTCACATCCCACACTTGTTATCAAAGAACCGGACTTCGGATCAGTGTGTGGAATGCGCCTGTTGGCTCTCGCCGAACCTCTGACAACCAGAACTTCCTCTGTCAACCAGAACTTGCTCGTCCGCCAGCTTCTATTATACACAGCAGCAGCCAGGAGTGAAGATGCATCATACACAGAGATCTCAACTTTATAAGATCCATTTCTTTTTTTTTTGATTGTTTCAGCTATATCTAATATATTTCAATGCTCAGAGATCACGAAAATGGCAGATTAAAATTTTGGCAATATGAAATAATTGGGAGCTTATTGTATGTTGCAAATAAAAACTTTTTTATCACATGCCGTTGCTGATGGTGGAAATGATGCCCGTGCTGATGCCAGGTTCATAGGTGATGTTGGCTCCAACACCTTCCTTTCACACACCTTGGTGTACTAACACTGGCACTCTTTTGTAGGTGGGTTGCAACGGCAATAGCACACACATGTTCAATGAAAGAACTTGTATTGAAATAATCCACGACAGTTCACAATAAACCCAGTGGAAGGCATCCTAACTGGCAGTGGCGGCTGGTGCTCAAAATTTTTGAAAAATAGTGAAACCCCCCCCCATCAATTGCAGCCTCACTGTGCCCATCAATTGCAGCCATTGTGCCCATCAAACGCAGCCACTGTGCCCATCATATGCAGCCACTTGTGCCCATCAAATTCAGCCACTTGTGTTCGTCAAATGCATCCACTTATGCCCAGTATATGCAGCCACTTGTGCCCACTGACCCTCCCCCCACTCGCTGGGGGTTGTGGCTCTGTCAGCACCCCACACGGCTCTGACAGACCCCCTGGCTGGCACTTACCGCCAGGCAGCAGCTCCTACAAGTGCACCAGAGCGGCGGCGACCTCCGCTCCAGAGTGTGTCTCCTCCGCTCCTCTTCCTAAGTGCCAGGCATCCAATAGGGTAGCCTGGCGCTTTGGCCAATCAGGAAACAGGTCTGACACCCTGCCTCCTGATTGGCGGGGAAGGAAGGTTAGTGTGAAAATAGCGAAAATGAATTCGCTCTCGTAGGATATTGCTGGGTATGGCTGAGTATGGCTGGGTATGGCTGAGCATGGCTGAGTATGGCTGAGAATGGCTGAGCATGGCTGAGCATGGCTGAGTATGGCTGAGCATGGCTGAGTATGGCTGAGTATGGCTGAGTATGGCTGAGCATGGCTGGGTATGGAGGGGAATGGCTGAGTAAGGCTGGGTATTGCTGAGTATGGATGGCATGGCTGAGATAGATGGATGGCTGAGATGGGTGGCTGAGTATGGATGGATGGCTGAGTACGGATAGCTTTGAGTATGGATGGGGCTGAGCATTGATGGAAGGATGAGTCCTGCTATGGGCACAGAGCAGCGCTGTGGACACTACAAATCCAGCCCACAGTGCTGCTGCACCCGATCTCTCCCCTCTCTGCTCACACTGTACCGATTGGTACAGAGAGAGGAGAGAGGAACCGGACATGACACCAGTTTGTTTACAAGTGATCGCTCCGTCATTTACGGAGCGATCATGGGGTAAACCGCCGCGGTCAGCGGCCATTTACCGGATACTCCCATGGGCACGCCCCAGGGGGTGCGTGCGTGTGCGATTCTGGGAGGACGTCATAGTACACCCTCCCAGAATTATCGAGCTGCGCTGTAGCCATCATTCGGCTATAGCACGGTTGTTAAGTGGTTAAGGAGGGGTGGTCTCCCCCCAGGCTCACCTGCCCTCTGCCTATCCATTAGAATGAATGTGCTTCCACTGTGGAGGCTCTCAAAATTTTCAGTTAGGATAATAGAAAATACTGGGGGGCCTTGACGGGGCTCTGTATCTTACGCATGTATTTCCAAATGTGTCCAAACTAAACCCCTGTTTTTAAGGCATCCTGTTAGACAGGATAATTTGGTTGGCTTCAGGCTGGTCGGTAAGTTTAGCAGGGAATTTCTCTGGTTTTGTTTGCGTCGCCCTTCCATGTGCTCCTTGCTGCAAAGGCCAGTTATTGGTGAGGGCAGCGGCCATTTGCTTGTACTGTTGAAACACACATAGATCCAACGGTGTGTAGAGAGCAGGTTTTAGCTGAACTGACAATGCCTGTTAGGAGGGGCAGAGTGCGGCCTGGCCATTTGGTGCCCAAGCGTCAAAATGACCAGAGAAGTTGTGAACCCTACACATTCCCTCCTTGTCAGGAACCTTCCCCTGCCGCTAGTTATGACCCTAACAGGCGGTGTACCTGCCCCTACTCTACTCACTTGCAAAATGCATGCCAAGCCAGGGCCTTAAATAGACCCTGCTCTGACCCACGATTGCTTCGAGAGTCACATGGGGTGGCAGCATCCGATTAGATAGGTTCACCAGTGACCCAGGAAACCGTAGAGGTTCCTCTCCAACTGCGGAAAAGTAGAGGTGGAGAAAGTAGCATTCAACTGCCTGCACTTTAACCAGTCCTGGGTGCAGTTCACCCCCTTGGTCCAGTTTGTTTTGTGTAGTGTGAGTGCTCTGAACTGTGCCCGGGATCATTTAAGCGTATCGTGCCTGAGACCACTTGGTCTTGGACATGGTTCGCTTGTGAACCAATCTAGTTTTAGTCAGTGTGAGTGCAAACTGTGTCTGAGCACAGAACTCTCCATTAGTTATACAGGTATCTGTGAGACTAGATGTCCAGAGCACCCCCCCTCTTAGATCAATTGTCAAGCGCTCCCCCCACCATCACAAGTCAAGGGTCCCCCACCATTCCTTACATCACGGTGAACCCCCTTTACTTTGTACTGCTGCCAGGAAGAAGCTGAGGGTGGAGCTGGATGGGACTAAAAAAATCAAACCAAGAAATAGTATTATGATAAAATCTTCAAAATGTATTAACAAAATTATCTTAAAGTAATGTTAAAAAACATAAGCTTAAACGTCTAAATGTGGTCTGTGAACTTTTTAAAGCGGCATGGCGTTGAATCCGGACATGTTTCGCACTATGTATTGGGCTTCTTCAGGGAATAGCTTCGGGTCTTAGCCTTCTAATAAACAAAAATATACAAATAGGATATCATAATTATTACATAAAAAACATATTTTTTTTATATATGATCTCTCATGTACAATTACACAAAGCATTTACATTTCATGTAACTTTATGCATGTGTTAGCCATCCGATATGCTTACCCTGTATTCCAGGAAATAACACTTAGTGCAATAGTCACAATTTTTATTCAATAGAAGACAAAGTGCTAATTTCACTGCAAAACCTGCAGGTGGCCACAGAAGGCAGACACGGACCAGACTAGTCTGGTCCGTGTCTGCCTCCTGTGGCCACCTGCAGGTTTTGCAGTGGAATTAGCACTTCTTCTTCTATTGCATAAAGTTCAATAAAATGTAAATGCTTTGTGATGTTATATATATAAAAAAATATGTTTTTTAAGTAATAATTCTGATATCCTATTTGTATATTTTTGTTTATTAGAAGGCTAAGAATCCAAGCGGACAGCATCCCCTGAAGAAGCCCAATACATAGGGCGAAACATGTCAGGATTCACCTCTAATCCGCTTTAAAAAGTTCACGGACCACATTTATGGGTTTAGGCTTATGATTTTTAACATGCCTTTTTAAGATATTTTTGTTAAAAAAGTTTGAAGATTTTATCATGATACTATTTCTTGGTTTGATTTTTGCACCATTATAGTCCCATCCTTTTTGCTCTACCTGTCTCCACAACTATTTCTAGTTAAGAGCAACAAAAGGTAGGAATCTGCAACAAAATTTGTTAAAATCCTTGCAATGTACATTGATCACCCAGAGGGGATTGCTTTTTGTCACCAAAAAAGGGAGTTACTCTTTAAGTATCTCATTGCCAGACATACATTGAGAGCCCATTCACACTTCTGTGTTACAGCTATTCAAGCTACATGTGTTTGTGTAATGTGGTGTCATCCATTCAGAATCGCATCACAATGCACCTTGCCAATGGATGTCTGTTGCGGCACCACACAATGTGGGGCAATGCAATGTCCAGCGTTGCATTGCACTGTCAGAAATGGAATGTGCCCCATTTTTGATGTGTTAGGAAACACATGTAAATGTATGGGCTTCCCCATTACAACACATGCTAACATGGATGATAGCTCGGTTCATGCAGTCTTCCTGCCCACCACTTCCAGTATGCACAATTAATGCCATGAAGCCATCAAGGGCCCATCTACAATCCACATTCAAGAGTGTTGGCTGCTGGGGGAGCCAGGAATAAGGTACATAAGCTTCTCTATTATATCCCCCTAGACCAGTGTTCTCCAAACTGTGGCCCTTTGCTTGCTTTTATCCGGCCCTTGGGGCGCTATTCCTTGCAACGACATAGAACACTGGTCTACCAGCTAACATCAACAATGGGGCACCATTTCTCTCACTGACATCAACAATGGGGCACTATTCCTCCCAATGATACCAAATATGGGGCACTATTCCTCCCAATGATACCAAATATGGGGCACTATTCCTCCCAATGATACCAAAGATGGGACACTATTCCTCCCAATGATACCAAATATGGGGGACTATTCCTCCCAATGATACCAAAGATGGGGCACTATTCTTCCCAATAATACCAATGATGGGGCACTATTCCTCCCAACGATACTAATGATGGGGCGCTATTCTTCCCAATAATACCAATGATGGGGCACTATTCCTCCCAATGATACCAAAGATGGGGCACTATTCTTCCCAATGATACTAACGATGGGGCACTATTCTTCCCAATGATACTAACGATGGGGCACTATTCTTCCCAATAATACCAACGATGGGGCACTATTCCTCCCAATGATACCAATGATGGGGCGCTATTCTTCCCAATTATACCAACGATGGGGCACTATTCCTCTCAGCGATACCAATGATGGGGCACTATTCTTTCCAACGATACCAATGATGGGGCACTACTACTCCCAATGATACCAATGATGGGGCGCTATTCCTCCCACTTATAACACTGGTCTACCAACTAACATTGATAATGGGGCACCATTTCTCTCACTGACACCAACAATGGGGCACTATTCCTCCCAATGATACCAAAGATGGGGCACTATTCCTCCCAATGATACCAAAGATGGGGCACAATTCTACCCAATGATACCAAAGATGGGGCACTATTCCTCCCAATGGTACCAAAGATGGGGCACTATTCTTCCCAATGATACCAACGATGGGGCACTATTCCTCCCAATGATACCAACGATGGGGCACTATTCTTCCCAATAATACCAACGATGGGGTACTATTTCTCCCAGCGATACCAATGACGGGGCACTATTCCATCCAATGATACCAATGATGGGGCGCTATTCCTCCCACTGATACCAATGATGGGGTGTTATTTTTCCCAATGATACCAACGTAGGCACACTATTCCTACTACTGATACAAATAATAGGGCACTATTCCTCCCAATGATACCAATGATGGGGTGCTATTTCTCCCAATGATACCAACGTAGGGACACTATTCCTACTACTGATACAAATGATAGGGTACTATTCCTCCCAATGATGGGGCACTATTTCTCCCACTGATATTAATGATGTGGAACTATGTCCAAAAGTGCAACTTCTGCAAGTACAATTAATGCAAATAGTGACTCCTAATAAATGGTGAACATAATAATGATACGAATAAAGTCCTAGGTGACAGTGCTGGGGGGGTGGGTGGAGTGATATAATCCCTCTTTCGCTCTGTGCAGATAAACAATAGAGATGGGTGTCTCTTTCTTCCTATATAGTGGCCCCTAAGTGCAGGACGGCCTCTCACCTTACTGCTGTAAGGTAACAACATATGTGGATAATATTGGAGATCCTAGATGATGTGATCAGTCTCGCTGTGGGCTCCTGTTGAGGGATAAAACGACTTCCTCTGGGGGGGGGGATTTGTTCTCCTGGTTGACGATTCCCACCCAGATGAGTGTAATAAATATACTTCTTTAGGATGAATACATGTTCTGGGGGTCACTCCCGGGCTTACCCATAAGGAAAGAAAGAAGGGGTCCCAGATAGTGTAGTATGTAAAAGCAACGATATTTATTCAAAGACAACAGCTGATATACTCACATAAACACTTGAAATAAAAACATGTAGTCCACGAGCAGCGAGCTCGCATTCCGACGTCACTTCCGATGTGCCTGTCTGTCCCAACGCGTAGCGTCACGCCCACGTGACTTCTTCATCTAGGACCTCCAATAGTATCCACATATGCTGTTACATAGTTACATAGTAGGTGAGGTTGAAAAAAGACACAAGTCCATCAAGTACAACCTATGTGTGTGATTATATGTCAGTATTACATTGTATATCCCTGTATGTTGCGGCCCTTCAGGTGCTTATCTAATAGTTTATTGAAACTATCGATGCCCCCCACTGAAACCACCGCCTGTGGAAGGGAATTCCACATCTTTGCCGCTCCTACAGTAAAGAACCCTCTACGTAGTTTAAGGTTAAACCTCTTTTCTTCTAATTTTAATGAGTGGCCACGTGTCTTATTAAACTCCCTTCCACTAAAAAGTTTTCTCCCTATTGTGGGGTCACCAGTACGGTATTTGTATATTGAAATCATATCCCCTCTCAAGCGTCTCTTCTCCAGAGAGAATAAGTTCAGTGCTCGCAACCTTTCCTCATAAATAAGATCCTCCAGACCCTTTATTAGCTTTGTTGCCCTTCTTTGTACTCGCTCCATTTCCAGTACATCCTTCCTGAGGACTGGTGCCCAGAACTGCACAGCATACTCCAGGTGCGGCCGGACCAGAGTCTTGTAGAGCGGGAGAATTATCGTTTTATCTCTGGAGTTGATCCCCTTTTTAATGCCAATATTCTGTTTGCTTTGTTAGCAGCAGCTTGGCATTGCATGCCATTGCTGAGCCTGTCATCTACTAGGACCCCCAGGTCCTTTTCCATCCTAGATTCCCCCAGAGGTTCTCCCCCCAGTGTATAGATTGCATTCATATTTTTTGCCACCCAAATGCATTATTTTAAAATTTTCTATATTAAACCTCATTTACCATGTAGTCGCCCACCCCAATAATTTGTTCAGATCTATTTGCAAGGTTTCCACATCAGCAGTAAGGTGAGAGGCCGCCCTGCACTTAGGTGTCACTATATAGGAAGAAAAAGACACCCATCTCTATTGTTTATCTGCACAGAGCGAAAGAGCAGCACCCACCCCCCAGCACTGTCACCTAGGACTTTATTCGTGTCACAATATTATGTTATTATGTTTACCTTTTATTTTTAATGAGTCACTATTTGCACTAATTGTACTGGCAGAAGATGCACTTTTGGACATTTTCCCACTTTATACCTGGTTATTGGTTTGCTGCTCAGTCAGATGATGTCATGTTTTATGTTTGTTTGGCAGTTTATTGCCTTAACACTTTGCACAGTGTTTTGTCTATCTGATTAGTATATTATATGTTTCAAGTTTATTCCACTTACCGGTAACAGCGTAGCACCACACACTTATTATTATTATTAGTAGCCTTTTCTGATTATTGATAGCGCGGGATTATCACTTTATTTGTAATGATGAGGAACTATTCCTCCCGCTGACACCAATGATGGGGCACTATTCCTCCCACTAATACCAATGATGGGGTACAATTCCGCCCAATGATACCAATGTAGGGACACACTTCCTCCCACTAATACCAATGATGGGGCACTATTCCTCCCACTAATACCAATGATGGGGTACGATTCCGCCCAATGATACCAATGTAGGGACACTATTCCTCCCACTGATACCAATGATGGGGCACTATTCCTCCCACTAATACCAATGATGGGGCACTATTCCTCCCAGTAACACCATTGATGGTGTACGATTCCTCCCAAAGATACCAATGTAGGGACACTATTCCTCCCACTGATACCAATGATGGGGCACTATTCCTGCCACTAATACCAATGATGGGGCACTATTCCGCCCACTGATACCAATGATGGGGCACTATTCCGCCCACTGATACCAATGATGGGACACTATTCCTCCCAATGATACCAATGTAGGTACACTATTCCTCCCACTAATACCAATGATGGGACACTATTCCTCCCATTAATACCAATGATGGGGCACTATTCCTCCCAATGATACCAATGTAGGGACACTATTCCTCCCACTGATACCAATGATGGGACACTATTCCTCCCACTGATACCAATGATGTGACACTATTCCTCCCACTAATACCAATGATGGGACACTATTCCTCCCACTGATACCAATGATGGGACACTATTCCTCCCACTGATACCAATGATGGGACACTATTCCTCCCAATGATACCAATGTAGGGACACTATTCCTCCCACTAATACCAATGATGGGGCACTATTCCTCCCCAATACCAAATGCGGCGATGTTTACTCCCACTTATGCCAGGAAGATTTCCACTCCCACTGGCCATGGTCCGACCCCTCTAAAGACTGAAGGACAATAAATTGTCCCTTTATTTAGAAAGTTTGGAGACCCCTGCCCTCTAATATATGGGGGAAAGGTGAACACCCACAGGTGATTTTCTGAACTTTTCTGAGTTTAGCATTAAATGCCAACAGTCCATATGTTCCAATACAAATTCTTCTTTATTTATTAATTTTTAATTCTAAACTTCAGATCCTTGTAATATAGGTGGAGCCCATGTCTGTAACAGTCGTCTTCTTTTGAATATGATTTAAAGTTTTCCTGCAGTTACTCCAACCACTCAGAGAAACAGTTCTAAGGCATGAAGTCAACTACAGAGGTGCCCGGGGAGCTGCATTATGGACATCATTGGACATTAGCAGAAGCAGGGATGGTCATCTAATATCTTCCTCTGTTGCTGATTAACTAAGCATTGAATTATCCCTGCTGAGATGTGTGTTACTGTATAATTATTGTCAAGGTTGTCAAAAGTCATGGATCACAATCTCAGCAACAACGGTAAAAAGTTTCAGCACACTCCGCTGTTATTGTGTATTTTCTAGCATGGAATTGTCCTTTGAAATCGACTTATTTTGGTGTTCTGGTATGGCATACTATGAGCAGGATGGGCAAAACCTGTAATAAAATAACGCTGTTTTTTTTACGACACTGTTCTCAACCCTAGTTCTGCAAATCAAAACTACCAGCCTAGTGAACTTCTGTAGATAAATATGTCCAGGTTTTTTTTTTTTTACACATCCTCCTCAGGCATGTGTCTGAAGAGCGATGTGATCTGCCCGTCCTTCCACTGGACTTCGATGTCGCCCGGCTGAGGTTCCTTCTTTAGAGCCGTGTTCTCGTCTGGGGAGTCGTCTTTCTCCAAAGTCACCACAGCCCGCTTTTCATCCGCCTCTTCTGGCTGCTTGTCAGACATCTTCGCCTGGTACAAGGCGATCATCTTCCTCTTTCTAAAGCAGGAGAATAAGTACGTGTGAAAAGAAGGAAAAAAAGAACTTTTCATAAAGTGTGATGAATATTGCTTGACTTGTAATAGAGGCATCCATCAACCTAGGGTTCCTCTAGAGCAGGGGTCTTCAAACTACGGCCCTCCAGTTGTTCGGGAACTACAATTCCTATCATGCCTAGTCATGTCTGTGAATGTCAGAGTTTTGCAATGCCTCATGGGACGTGTAGTTCTGCAACAGCTGGAGGTGCCGTAGTTTGAGGAACCCCTGCTCTAGAGCATTGGTCTCCAAACTTTGGCCCAGGGCCCTTAAAAGGCTCCATTGTCCCTATGGGTCTCTTGAACCTGGGTCAAAGCTGCACATGGGGTCTGAACTTCCAAGCCAAGTAAAGACTGAAGTAGCCTCTTGCTTGCTTTTATCCAGCCCTTGGGGCATTATTACCCCTACTGACAGCAACCGTGAGGCAGAGTTCCTGCCATCGACAATGGGGCACTAGTCCCCTCACTGACACCAATGATGGGGCACTAATACTTCCACTGACATCAATGATAAGGCATTATTCCTCCCCCTGACACCAATGATAGGGCACTTTTCCTCTCACTGACACCATTGATGGGGAACTATTCCTTCCACTGACACCAATGATGGGGCACTATTCCTTCCACTGATACCAATGGTGGGGAACTATTCCTCCCACTAAAACCAATGATGGGGCACTATTCCTCCCACTAAAACCAATGATGGGGCACTATTCCTTCCACTGATACCAATGATGGGGAACTATTCCTCCCACTGACAACAACGGGCGCCATTTCTTCCACTGACATCAATGATGGGGTGCTATTCCACCAACTAAAACCAATAATGGGGCACTATTCCTTCCACTGATACCAATGGTGGGGAACTATTCCTCTCACTGACAACGATGGGGTGCCATTTCTTCCACTAATACCAATGATGGGCACTATTCCTCCCACTAAAACCAATGATGGGGCACTATTCCTCCCACTAAAACCAATGATGGGGCACTATTCCTCCCACTGACACCAATAATGGGGCACTATTCCTATCACTGACACCAATAATGGGACACTATTCCTCCCACTGACACAAACGATGGGACACTATTACTCTGCCTAATACCAATGATAGGGCATTAGTTACTCCCACTGACACCAGAGCACTTTTTTCTCCCACTGGCCACAGTGTGGCCCCCCTAAAGTTTAAAAAAAAGTAAAGTGGCCCTTCGTTTAGAAAGTTTGGAAACCCCTGCTCTAGAGCAGTGGTTGTCAACTTTTGAGTTACGGTGGGGGGGGGGGCTCTAAAGAGGCCCCTGACATCACTAAAGGGCTGCATATAACGTTCAATGTATGCAATGCTTGAGAGAACTGTCATATACTGCAGACCTAATAGAGGAAATGAGGATCAAAGAGTGAGGACAAGATACATTGTTGGCAGGGGATATGCTGCATAAGACAAATGGAAACTGGGAGGATGTTACATGAGGCTAGTAGAGATCATTGCTATTACCCTAATCAATGTTCCAACTTCAGACTGAGGTTTGAGGGCCGCACATCATATATCAAAGCACCAAAGGTTGGGCACCATGGCTCTAGAGGTCGCTAGGGTTTCCCTGAGCTGTAACTGATTGACCTCCCATCAGATGTTACCTGGATAATTTTGGGTCCAACTCTACTTGACAGAGCCAGCAGCATGGCACCAATGATCTTTTTTAGCTTTTTTTTTAAGGGTGGCATTCTTCCTACTGACCACTAATGATAGCAGCATTTTTGCCACTGACCCCCATTGAACTGGTTTTAGTAAGGGTTCCCCTGACATCTACAAATTATTTTGGGGTTCCTCTGGAGTAAAAGGGTCAAGAAAGGCTGCTCTAGAGAATCATAAACCTACCTGTTGTTCAAGATGTTTTTGCTCAGAAGAAAGAGACCCAGGAACAACCCAAAGAAGGCCAGACCAAGGATGACATAGTTCCATACAGTGACTGTAAAGATTAAAAAAAAATGTTACACCACAGATTTAAAAGTAAATCTCATCTGCTCTAAAAAAAAATTCTAAGGTAATACTAGTGGTGGAAGTTTTCATCAATCTTTAAGGCTGGGTTCACACCGTTGTGAATTGGATGTGGGACACCCTAATCACCCTCTGTGGTGCAGATTCCCTCTGCTGATATTTCACTAAATCCCCCCAATCGGGCTCCTACAAAATTGAAAGAATAATAAAAAATAAAATAATAAAAATAAATAACTACTGACACTGTTCACTGTCCTACTGACACCAACTTCTGTCCTACTGACACTGTCCACTGCCCCACCATGGGCGTCCGCAGGAACTTTTTTCAGGGGGTTCATAATTTTAAGGTTGGAGTGCCGGTACAAGAGGTGGTTGGAGGCTGCGAACATGATACAGGAGGTGGTTGGAGGCTACAGACATGGTACAAGAGGTGGTGGGAGGCTGCGGACATGATACAGGAGGTGGTTGGAGGCTGCAGACATGATACAGGAGGTGGTTAGAGGCTGTGGACATGATACAGGAGGTGGTCGGAGGCTACGGACATGATATAGGAGATGGTTGGAGGCTTCAGACATGATACAGGAGGTGGTTAGAGGCTGCAGACATGATACAAGAGGTGGTTGAAGGGTTTGGACATGGTACAGGAGGTGTTTGGAGGCTGTGGAGTGTGGGCATGATACAAGAGGTGGTTGGATGCTGCGGACATGATAAAGGAGGTGGCTAGAGGCTGCAGACATGATACAGGAAGTGGTTGGAAGCTGCAGACATGGTACAGGAGCTGGTTGAAAGCTGTGGAGTGCGGACATGGTACAAGAGGTGGTTAGAGGCTGAGGACATGATACAGGAGGTGGTTGGAGGATGAGGACATCACATCCTGTAGATATAGCAGCCATTTATGGATGGATGGTGCAGGGGTCCGGTCTCTAGGACTCAGTATGGCTGTGCTCACAGTGGAGTGGTGGGAGTCTCCCTCCAGCAACCATGGATGGATGGTGCAGGGGCCCGGTCTCCGTGTGGCTCCATGCTTACAGTTGTGTAGTGTGGATGGTCGGAAGGCATGTCCGCTGATATGCTGCTGACTCCAAGGCAGCTGGGAGCCAACTGCTGTCCATTCAAAATAGCGCCAGGCAGCGCCATTACGCCATTAACTCACTACGCATGCGGAAGTGGCCGAGCATGTACGAGCTTGCCCAAGCCCGCCAGGCTTTGGAACTGCACAAAAGCAGTTCCGATGTCGGCCCGCAGCCATATTTTTCACGGGCAGCCGCCGTCTGTTACGGGGCAGCTCAAAAACGGATTGAAATTTACGGGCTTTCCATAAATTTACGGGCAGTTGGCAACACTGTGTGGACACCTTGCTCCGTTGGCGGGGCTTGCCCCCATACAGACGCCCATGGTAACATTATCTCTGTTTTAATACATTTGGGTGCACACCCTAATGCAACAGGCTGCACACACCTATAGGCTTATGTTAAGGGTTATCATCACTTTAAATGTTTATAACCTCTCTTCAGTCTTTCTTGGGTAGGAGGCCGCTGACTTGGACTTTCCTCTGCAATGCAGGACCCCAGTTGACATTAGCCAATGGTGGGTATAGTGTGCTCAGAGCATGCTTGTTATTCGGGGTAATAAGGACACACTATAATACAAAGAGGTAATGAGGACCCTTAGTTTTGGAAGAAAGAAGCCGATTACATTGTTTTGTGGAATTGTCTTTTGAATAATGTATAAAAGCTCCCAACAACAAATGTTTACAAGAAAAGAGAAACATTTTATTTCATGGATTGTTATATGGCTAATCTTCTTTTATAGACTCTAGGTGTTAGGTCACAGTAACTTTGTTATGAGTGGAAGTTCACCTTATGCAAAAACTAGTACTGTAAATGCAATGGGCATTTTTTAAAGCTGAAGTTAAGCTAAAAACATATTTTTCTACAGCTTTAGTTACATTGCTTACCTGTAATGAAGTATGTCCCACCCAGCGACGGCTGGTGCTCAATATTTGGGGGGGTGGTGTCAAATAAACCTACATATGATGTAAACCTCTGATGTGAAGGTGGACTTCTGATGTAAAGGTGGACCTCAGATGTGATGGGGGACCTCAGATGTGATGAGGGACCTCAGATGTGATGGGGGACCTCAGATCTGAGGTCCACCTTCACAACTGAGGTCCATCTTCACAACAGAAGTGGACCTCAGATGTGATGGGGGACCACAGATGTGAAGTTAATTTCATCGAGGTGGTTTTGTGCATTGCCCCAGGCTCAGGTCGCCCACTCAAAATTTTGCCTACTTTTAAAGGGCGCCGAGACAGAAAAAAAAGGTTGAGAAAAGCTGATTTAGCCCAATAGAATTCACCTAAAAGTATCAATTATGAGTGAGCTGACCATTTAAATACCGGTAATAAGATGATTGGTGGACTTTAAATTAAAAATCTAAATTCATTTTTTAGTTAATTTAAATTCAAGATTTAATTTTAATTAGTTAAATTACTAAATTCAAATTAACTAATTAAATACAATAATTATTGAAAACTAATGTTAATTAAACATTTGATCTAACCTAGAAATGTAACATTTAACCTAAAAATGGGAGAGGTTTCGGTTGGACATGGTGGGACAAAGGTTTAGGTATGCTAAAAAAATAAGAATGAAAAAAAAATTAAACTGTAGAACAGGCAATTAAAGTGTAGCACCCTGAAGTTTAGGCAGGATTGCTATCAAATTTAGTTACCAGGCGCTAGTTGTCTTGGCCAATTATTAGGAGATAAATTGATTTCCCCCTAATTCTGGAATTGCTGTACTTTTCTCTTCTGTCACAAGGTGGCATTGTAGCTGGTGGCATTAGATAAGACAAAGGCATAGCAAGGACAAATTAGGAATGAATGGGGTGTCTCAGGCAAGGGGCAGGGATTTTCTTGGGTCCCTTGGCCTGCTGGGAGAGCCTATTTATTTGGGCGGATTCAGGTGATCGGGGTTCTGTGCCACCTGGACGGCTATCTGGGTGGACGTGTGTTGTATTGCCCTGGGCTGCTAGGCCGGAAACCTAAGGCCTATCCTGTGGACGTTTGACTGCTAGGCTGTCTGAGGTCCTATCCAGAAGCAGGAAAAGCAGCGTAGGGTCGGGACTGCGGGCTTGAAGTCCAACCAGAAGTAACGGTACTGACGGCCGGGGTACCAGTTGTGGTGGGAGGAAGAGGGGAAGCTGTCGCCATCCACTTTGCTACCGGAGACCACTGTGAGTAAGCTGAGTCCAGTACCAGAGCAGACTTCTCGCCAACCGGGGACGATAAAGAAGTGGGAAAAGTTCAGCAAGTGCCAAGTCAGGGACCCAGCGGGACAGCAGAGGTGACACTTGAGGAGCATCAGTGAGTGCCAAGCCAGGGACCCAGCAGGACAGCGTTGGTGACGCTTAAGGAAGATACTGAATGCTAACAGTTAAAGAGCTCAGGGGATCCAGTGGCTATTGGATCTGAAGTCTAGTGAGAGAATCTGTGAGCTCGTTGAGTGAAGACCCACAGTGAGTGAGTGTGGGGTAAACTGAGAACTGTTTGTGCTGAAAACAGTTCAATATAATTGCCGTTAGTAACAGCTACAAGATTGTTGCCATAGTAGACAGCGGTCCTACCTATACAGAAGTGGTGTCCGGCTGGAGGCCTTCACCTGTATAGTTGTCTACCTGTAGAAGTCTCAGAGTCTGCTAATTATCTTTGCATCTACCTAAGTGTGTTCTGGCCCTAACCCTCTCTCCCACAGTTCTGTTCAAGAGACAATAAATCTCTTTGCATTCAAAAAGTGTCTGGCGCCCACCTGTTCATCTTGCATTACACCCACCATGCCTTGTAACCCACTCTGTACTGTAGGATGTCAGCTCTCCCTAACTCTGGAGGTCACCATTAGGCCTAAAGAGGCCCCAGACTTTACTACAAAAGGCATAAAAAGATTTACTTACGATCTCCAATCCGGAAGAAGTAAATCGCTTTCTGCATCTTCTTTTGTTGTTCAGACATTTCCGTTATTGCTGGATTATTTTCATTAGCTTCCGCCATGTTTAGATGATACCCCAGTATCTGATAACTGCAGAATAGAACACATAAAGAGAAAAGTGTGAAGGCACACAACTGTACTGGCACTTCACAAACTGTATGGAAGAGCTAGTGAGTTTGTATATTACTAATTGATGTATGGTATGTGTCATATATTTTTATAATCAGAGTATATATATAACTATATATATATATATATATATATATATATATATATATATATATATATATATATATATATATATATATATATATATATATATATATATACATGCGTATACAGAAATATACAGTATATTTTATATTATAATACAATGTTTTGTTATTCATGTCCTATTTATAAAGTATCAAATGTTACATTCAGCCAAGAATTTCATACATTAGTTGAAGGATCATTTGTCTTTTCTATAAAGCACATTCACCACATTATTTTCATTCCTTTAAAAAATATTCCCAACATCTGGATTTATTCTTGCTTTCATGTTTGACGCTGCTTCCTGTAACGTTAGCTCTATTTATTAAATCTGACCTCCATGTATGATGTGTATTGTATAGTTCTATAGGTCCAGCTTGGCACGGTGTAAGTATGTATATCTCATACCTGAGGGGCCTTTGGGGAAGCTGACAGTCACTATAGTAGTCGGCACTACTTGTATTTTTTTTTAATGAATAAAAAGCAGTCTCTGGGCGAGGTGGAGATCGTGATGTCACCGACCCTTCTCTCCATCGTGTCCAATCAGAGAATGCCTTGGGGCCCAGGGGCCCCCTAGGGCCCAACAGGCTCCATCTTTTTTTTTTCTTTCTTTGGCTGAACTTTGGGAAATTCACCAGCAAGCTTTATAAAATACTAATGAATGGTGCTAGCGAAAGGCATTCAGAGGCATTTAGGCACACATACCTGGGATCATGCAGTCTTTATATACAGACCCTTATCATTCTTTTTCACTGGTCATACTGGTAAAATAGTGGCAGGAGAAAACACTGAATCCATTTTTTAAAACCACACTTAAAGTGATATTAAACCCAAAAACAAAAATTAAAGTGGTAGTAAACCGCAGTTGTTGAAAAAAAAAAATAAACAAATTTCCCTGCAAGGCAATGTCAAAATGTGCTAGTAGGGATGCTAGTGCATTACCACTGGTAAAGCTTTATTAAAGCATAAAAACAGTAAAATGTATACTCACAAGCGAGCATTCATAAAAGGCTTTGACAAAGGAGCAGGTGCGCTGTTTTGAAGATTGACACGCCAGGACCTAATGTCGAGAGGATCAAACCGATAGGAATCGCTAATGGCTGACGCGTTTCAGGGGAGTACCCCTTTCCTCAGAGCCTAAGCGAGCAATGGCTATTCTCTCGCAGTCACCCCTATATATGTGTGCCTGTGTCTGCAAGGCCCAATTAGTGGCAACGTCCACCCCAATAGGTGGGGTGGACGTCACTCCTGTGCATGCGGGCGGGAGCTACCATTTGCGGCACGGGCTCTGCCATCCCCAGCTATATGGTCTCTGAATATCTCCTAAACTGTGTAAGTTTAAGAGATATTCACAGTATGTACAGGTAAGCCTTACTATAGGTTTGCCTGTAGGTACAAGTGGTAGTACAGAGTTTACTATCACTTTAATATGTTGCATCTTACCAAACCTAAAATGTGGTGGCTACATTAGTTTCATTTTTTAAAATAAATGTGTAAAACTTTTTTTTTATGAAAAAAAAAATGTTGCTGCAACTGCTTAAGCATTAATTTGTTAGTCAAATTCATCTAAAGCCAGCAATCGATGGTTCCTGCTGAACCGGCTGAGATTCAATCCATGTATGGGCAGGCTGAAGGTATCAACTTGAGTACAACCAGCTTGTCGGATTTTACATTAGTGATCAGTGGGAAGAATGCTTCTTACATTGGTGATCAGTGAGAAGAATGTTCCTCACATTGGTGATCAGTGGGAAGAATGCTCCTTACATTGGTGATCATTGGGAAGAATGTTCCTTACATTGGTGATCAGTGAGAAGAATGTTCCTTACATTGGTGATCGGTGAGAAGAATGCTCTTTACATTGGTGATCAGTGAGAAGAATGTTCCTTACATTGGTGATCAGTGAGAAGAATGTTCCTTACATTGGTGATCATTGGAAAGAATGTTCCTTACATTGGTGATCAGTGAGAAGAATGCTCCTTACATTGGTGATCAGTGAGAAGAATGTTCCTTACATTGGTGATCATTGGAAAGAATGTTCCTTACATTGGTGATCAGTGAGAAGAATGCTCCTTACATTGGTGATCAGTGAGAAGAATGTTCCTTACATTGGTGATCGGTGAGAAGAATGCTCCTTACATTGGTGATCATTGGGAAGAATGTTCCTTACATTGGTGATCAGGGGGAAGAATGTTCCTTACATTGGTGATCGGTGAGAAGCATGCTCCTTACATTGGTGATCAGTGGGAAGAATGCTCCTTACATTGGTGATCATTGGGAAGAATGTTCCTTACATTGGTGATCAGGGGGAAGAATGTTCCTTACATTGGTGATCAGGGGGAAGAATGTTCCTTACATTGGTGATCAGGGGGAAGAATGTTCCTTACATTGGTGATCGGTGAGAAGCATGCTCCTTACATTGGTGATCAGTGGGAAGAATGCTCCTTACATTGGTGATCATTGGGAAGAATGTTCCTTACATTGGTGATCAGGGGGAAGAATGTTCCTTACATTGGTGATCGGTGAGAAGAATGTTCCTTACATTGGTGGTCAGTGAGAAGAATGTTCCTTACATTGGTGATCAGTGGGAAGAATGTTCCTTACATTGGTGATCAGGGGGAAGAATGTTCCTTACATTGGTGATCGGTGAGAAGAATGTTCCTTACATTGGTGATCAGTGAGAAGAATGCTCCTTACATTGGTGATCAGTGAGAAGAATGTTCCTTACATTGGTGATCAGTGAGAAGAATGCTCCTTACATTGGTGATCAGTGGGAAGAATGTCCCTTACATTAGTGATCAGTGGGAAGAATGTTCCTTACATTGGTGATCAGTGAGAAGAATGTTCCTTACATTGGTGATCAGTGAGAAGAATGTTCCTTACATTGGTGATCAGTGGGAAGAATGCCCCTTACATTGGTGATCAGTGAGAAGAATGTTCCTTACATTGGTGGTCAGTGGGAAGAATGTTCCTTACATTGGTGATCAGTGGGAAGAATGTCCCTTACATTGGTGATCAGTGGGAAGAATGTCCCTTACATTGGTGATCAGTGAGAAGAATGCTCCTTACATTGGTGATCAGTGGAAAGAATGATCCTTACATTGGTGATCAGTGAGAAGAATGTTCCTTACATTGGTGATCAGTGGGAAGAATGTCCCTTACATTGGTGATCAGTGGGAAGAATGTTCCTTACATTGGTGATCAGTGAGAAGAATGCTCCTTACATTGGTGATCAGTGGGAAGAATGCTCCTTACATTGGTGATCAGTGAGAAGAATGTTCCTTACATTGGTGATCAGTGAGAAGAATGCTCTTTACATTGGTGGTTGGTGGATACTGGAAAGGATGCTCCCAACATTGGTGGTCAGTGGGAAGGATGCTTCCAACATTGGTGGTTAGTGGAAAGAATCCTCCCTACTATGTTGGTCAGTGTCAATGCTCATTTTGTTGGTGGTCAATGGAAAGAATATCCCTTACATTGGTGGCCACTGGGAAGAATGCCCAACTTACAGTGGTGGTGGGAATGCCACCCCTATAGACAGCTAAAATGATCACTGGTGTCATGCAGCTGGCTCTGCCAAGTGGCATTGACCCCAAAACCATGCCATCAACATCAGATGGGAGGTCAATCAGCCACAGCTCAAGGAACCCCTTGTAACCTCTGGAGGCACCCTTGGGATTCATGTTACCCTGGTTGAGAATGGCTGTTCTATACAGACTTAGGACAAACTCTATGAATTGTCCAAATGTTAATAAATAAAACATCAATTAAATATAAATAAGAATTACATATGCAGTGTTTACCCCTGGAGGGATCGCTGAGAATGTTCTCAGGTCTCCTACAATAGTAACTATAGAAGCTGCCAATCACAAGCACAGTTCCATGCACATGGACAATTCAGATGTCTTTTTTAGAGTTTATTGCTGAATAACTTGAACTGGAGAGGGGTTTAGGGTCACAGGATACTCCAAATCATAATTGCAATCAATGGGAGGACAAACTCCTCACAAATCTTCTCTATCACAGCCTTTACAGGAGGCAACAGAGAATGGCCAGTATATCTAGGCCTTTATAAGACCAGTCCCAGTCCATATAGCATTCCCTGGCACTTAGTTCCCTTCTAGCACTTGCACATCCAAGAGTCCACAGCAATGTCTTTACTTGCAATGTCCCAGGAGCTATCTACCACCCAGCATTCACATGTAGGCCCTCAGTGAAGGAGATAAAAGATCCTTCTTCAAACCAGGACTTCAGGATAGTGCCCTCCAGCAAATAATCCTTCAGCAATCTTTTCCAGGCCTCAGCCCAGCTCCTGCTGAGGCCCAGACTGCAATTTCTTTTCCTGCAACAGTCCCAGAAAAACTCAATCCCTCCCTGGAAAGGAAGCCCTCTGGCAAAGGCCTCTCAAACCTCTATCATCTCCCCAGCCACCTTCTGGACACTTTCTTTCAGGGATTGGCCTGGGCAAGATAAATATTCATACTGGTCATTTGAAACTCCCTGCCCAGTGCCCTATATTCTTGAAACTTCTTCCAGAAGCAGGTGGGAGGAATCAAACCCCCAACTTAGGAAACCCTGAACAGATAAAACGATCATTGCTCCACTTACTACAGCAAAGCCAAAAACTAGATTTAGCCTAACAGCCTAACTAGAGTAGGACCTACACATATTAGCTTAAAATATAATTGATCATTATTTTATTCTCTGTGGCAAATCCAATGCTGTCTATAAGGCCATAATCAAATACTGTACATAAAAAAATATCCAGTGTAGCAGTATGTAAAAAACTAAAAGTTCATCCAAAGTGTTTGTTTACCTTAGGCATCTTTCTAACCTATAAAATCTAGCCCTTAACCTCAACCCAAACTCTAAACTTGATTGACCTCAGTGCAAGCAGAGCTTAGCATAGCTCTACTCTGTCATTAGATTATGTAACTTGCAGTAGAAGATTATAAAAAAATCTTAAACTTGGCATTCAAAAGTGCAATAATGAACGTAAGTTATTGGGTATACTGCTATCACAAGACATTGGGAAGATGTTATTGGCAAATGTCAACCTTTATATAGTGTATGACGCATGGCAATGGCATTAATCTCCTTAGCGGTATTCCCGAGTGTGGCTCGGGGTGGATTTTCACACTCGGGATCGCATCGCAGGATCCATGTACAGAATACTTACCTTGTCTCCAGGATCCTGCGATGTCTCCCCGCTGTTATCTGCGAGCCGCCATGTCTCGCGCGATTCATCACAGAGCCGAGCTCCGTTCCCTGCGAGCGCTGCGACGCACAGGGGCGGAGAACGGCGTCAAATTCAAAAAGTGAAACACACAATACATACAGTGCAGTACAATCTTATAGATTACATTATTGTATGAAATAATGTCACCTTCCTTTTGTCCCTAGTGGTCTGTCCAGTGCCCTGTATGTACTTTTATATTATATATAATGTTCTTTCTGCCTGGAAACTGGAGATTGTCCATAGCAACAAAAACAGCGATAATAAATTAGAGTCACTCGCAGAATTGAGCGATAGTGATTTGTGGGGAAATCCGTCACCAAACACTGAAAGTGATGACAGCGACAATTCTGCGACTGAGCAAGTTTCAGTGTTTTTGGTTTGATTACATTATTGAATATTTTTTACTATCATTATATTATTATTTGTTATAATTATTTATAGTTATTTATTATATTATAATTTATGATTTCGTGTTTTTAAACTTTATCATACCCGGGATGTCTACTACTCTTGTTTGGACAGATTTAAGTGAGTTATTCCTAATGCCCCGTACACACGATCGGATTTTCCGACGGAAAATGTGTGATCGGACCTTGTTGTCGGAAATTCCGACCGTGTGTAGGCTCCATCACACATTTTCCATCGGATTTTCCGACACACAAAGTTTGAGAGCAGGCTATAAAATTTTCCGACAACAAAATCCGTTATCGGAAATTCCCATCGTGTGTACACAAATCCGACGGACAAAGTGCCACGCATGCTCAGAATAAATAAAGAGATGAAAGCTATTGGCCACTGCCCCGTTTATAGTCCCGTCCTACGTGTTTTACGTCACCGCATTCAGAACGATCGGATTTTCCGACAACTTTGTGTGACCGTGTGTATGCAAGACAAGTTTGAGCCAACATCCGTCGGAAAAAATCCTAGGATTCTGTTGTCGGAATGTCCGAACAAAGTCCGACCGTGTGTACGGGGCATTAGAATTACAGGTCTACAATATAAAACGCCAAATTTCTTTTTTTCTTTTTCTTTTTGCACATCAGTGACCGTTTTCAGGAATGTATGTTTCAACTTAACAATTCAATATTGTCCTGACTCGTTTTCACATCATAGTGGCTTTTTTTTTTTTCCTTTCTCCTTTCCCCTTCTCTCTTCCTTCCCCTTCCTTCCTCTCCCAGTCCTTCTTTCTTCCCTTCTACCCCTTCCATATTCTTAGATAGAAATATATATGTCCCCATCACAAACAACCAATTCCTTTATTGGGGCCTCTCTTCACTGGGAATAGTCGAAAAAAGAGAAAAAAAAAAAAAAAAACAGTACTTAGACTAAAACGGCAAATTTCTATGCAAAAATATTGTACCGTTTTGAGCATCAAAAATCTGAAATAATCATACCGCCAGGGAGGTTAAGGGACATATATAGGTACATTAGCCTCTGTGTTTTTTCCCGTACTTTACATTGTTATCTTGGGATGTCTGAATCATGGCAATAAAAGATTGCAGGTGAATGGCCGGCAGTAACATGACGCTCGGGAATCCTGGTACTATGTATTCTGAAGGAAATACCACATTAGGGTGAATGTAGGCACCTTTAAAATGCCATAAAAATACATATCTTGGAACAGAGTTACAGGTTCAATCAGATCCTATCCTCCAAGTCATAGAGCTATAATAGATGTCATCGGGGCTTTTTTCCCCCCAGAGAATAGGTGCAGATACCCCCTTCAGAGTGACCCCTTGTCTCCGCCCCCTACCCACCTCCAAGCACTGTCTCTTGATCCCACCCCCTATCCACCCCCCAGCAACAGCTGACCTTGCAGTAACAATAGATTCCCTCCAGCGACAATAGATTTCCACCAGCGACAATAGATCCCCACCTGCGACAATAGATCCCCACCAGCGACAATAGATTCCCACCAGCGACAATAGATTCCCACCAGCGACAATAGATCCCCACCAGCGACAATAGATTCCCACCAGCGACAATAGATCCCCCAGCAGCCTGCATCAATAGACCCTCCAGCACCCTTGCCATTGCATACATTCAGTGCTGGAGGGTCTATTGGGGGAACATTCCACACGTGTTACCCTGCATTTGAAAACAAACCTTGAATGTCCATATCTCGAGGCCCTGTAGTGGTCTTTGTTAACTAGTTCATCTCTCTGGTACGTCCAAAGAGTAAACAGGTTAAAACAAGCTCATGGTCTAATTTGTGGTGTACATTAACCACTTGCCGACCAGCCGCCGTTATTATACTGCGGCGGGTCGGCTCGTTCCCGCGAATCGCCATACTTTGGTCCCTGTAATAGCAATAGCAGGCGCGCGCGCGCGCCGCAGCACGGCGGGGGAGATGTAGGGTTGTCACCTGTCTTTGATTCACCCGGACAGTCCGGGATTCACTCGGACAGTCCGGGTTTTGGATCATATGTCCGGGTTTCAGTCCACCTGAAACCCAGACACATTGTTCAGACAGGAATATGGCTCGGAACAGGGCTTGACAGGAAGGTGAGGGGGGCACTATGTGCGCCGCATTACTATTCTTTTTGGAGTGCCCAAAGGTGTCCCAGGTCTGTTACAATCCTATAGTGCAGAGGTTCTCAACTCCAGTCCTCAGGACCCACTAACAGGCCAGGTTTGCAGGATAACTGAAATACATCACAGGTGATATAATTTGCTGCTCAGTGATTGCAGAATTCTAGTCTGCATCTCCCCCAAGGTAATACAGAAAATCTGGCCTGTTAGTGGGTCCTGAGGACTGGAGTTGAGAACCACTGCTATAGTGTATACTAAAACAAAAAAAATGTATTGTGCGCCACTAAAGTGTTCAGGTTTGGCTTGAAGGAAAAGTGGCAACCCTAGGGAGCTGATGCGCGTGGCCAGTGGCCGCGATCTCCACCGGCCACCCGCGATCGCTCCACAGAGAGCCAGAACAGGGATCTGTGTATGTAAACAGACAGGGGAGTAGAGAGAGATCTGCTGTTCCTAGTGATTAGAAACAGTGATCTCTCTCTACTCCTTGTCAGTCCCATTCCCCCCGCAGTTAGAACACTTCCGTAGGGAACACTTAACCCCTTGATCGCCCCCTAGTGTTAACCCCTTCCCTGCCAGTGTCATTTATACAGGAATTAGTGCATTTTTATAGCACTGGTCGCTGTGTAAATGTCACTGGTCCCAAAAAAGTGTCAAAAGTGTCCGATCTGTCTGCCACAATGTCGCAGTCCCTCTAAAAATCGCCCATCACCGCCATTACTAGTAAAAAAAAAAAAAAAAGAATAATAAAAATGCTCTAAATCTTTCCCCTATTTTGTAGAAGCAATAACTTTTGCGCAAACCATTAATATACGCTTATTGCGATTTATTTTTACCAAAATTATGTAGAAGAATACATATTGGCCTAAACTGAATTTAAACTGAATTTGGCTAAATTTGTTTTTAAAATTTTTTTTTGTATAATTATTATAGCAAAAAGTAAAAAGTTATTGTTTTTTTTTTTCTTCAAAATTGTCGCTCTTTTTTTGTTTATAGCGCAAAAAATAAAAAATGCAGAGGTGATCAAATACCACCAAAAGAAAGCTCTATTTGTGGGGAAAAAAAGATGTCAATTTTTATTTGAGTACAGCAACGACTGCGCAATTGTCAGTTAAAGCGACGCAGTGCCGTATTGCAAAAAATGGCCCGGTTATTAAGGGGGCAAATCTTCCGGGGCTGAAGTGATTAAGTGCCTCTATTCCAATACCTCCCATCTCTAAGACTAAGTCTTGAGTGGTGAAACGAGATGAAAAGGGGGCTTTGAAGTGATGGGGGGCTTCTGATGTAAAAGGGGGGCTCTCGTGTGCTGGGGGAGGGCTCTGATGTGAAGGGGGGCTCTGAGGTGAAGGGGGCCTCTGATGCAAAGGGAGGCTTCTGATGTGAAGGGAGGATGGCTCTGATGTGAAGGGCGGATGTTTCTGATGTGAAGGGGGGTCTCTAATGTGAAGGGGGGGCTATTATGTGAAGGGGGGGCTCTGATGTGAAGGGGTGGTTCTGATGTGAAGGGGGGTCTCTAATGTGAAGGGGGGTCTCTAATGTGAAGGGGGGCTCTGATGTGAAGGGAAGATGGCTCTGATGTGAAGGGGGGTCTCTAATGTGAATGGGGGGGGCTCTGATGGGAAGGGAGGATGGCTCTGATTTGAAGAGGGGTCTCTAATGTGAAGAGGGGCTCTGATGGGAAGGGAGGATGGCTCTGATTTGAAGGGGGGTCTCTAATGTTAAGAGGGGCTCTGATGGGAAGGGAGGATGGCTCTGATTTGAAGAGGGGTCTCTAATGTGAAGGGGGGTCTCTAATGTGAAGGGGGGCTCTGATGTGAAGGGAGGATGGCTCTGATGTGAAGAGGGGCTTCTCATGTGAAGGGATGCTTTTGATGTGAAAGGGGGGCTTTGATGGGAAGGGGAGTCTCGGGTCTCTAATGTGAAGGGGTTTGGCTCTGATGTGAAGGGGGGCTTTCATGTGAAAGGGGGGCTCTGATGTGAAAGGGGGGCTCTGATGTGAAAGGGGAGTTCCGATGTAAAAGGGGCATTTTGATATGAAGAAGAGGGCTCTAATGTGAAGGGGGGGGGGAAATCTGACGTGAAAAGGGGGGCTTTGATGTAAAAGGGGGCTCAGATGTGAAGAGGGACTTTCATGTGAAGGGGGGCTCTGAGGTGAAATGGGAGCTCTGATGTGAAAGGGGGGGCTTTGATATGAAGAAGGGGGGCCTGATATTAAGGGGGGGGGGGGGCTCTGATGTGAAATGGGGAATCTAATGTAAAAGTGGAACTCTGATGTGATAAGGATAACTCTGATGTAAAAGAAGGCTTCTGATGTGAAGGGATGGGGGCTTCTGATGTGAAGGGGGACTTTCATGTGAAGGGGGGCTCTGAGGTTAAAGGGAAGCTCTGATGTGAAAGAGGGCTTCGATGTGAAAGGGACACTTTGATGTGAAGGACGGGGCTCTGATGAGAAAGGTTCTTTGATGTGAAGGGGGGGTCTGATGTGAAGGGGGGGTGTCTGATGTGAAGGGGGGGGGGTCTGATGTGAAGGGGGGGGGGTCTGATGTATAGGGGGGGGTCTGTGTGCAGAGATTTATGTTTTTTAAAAAAAAAAGCGTGTTTTTTAATTTTTTTCATTTACATTTTATACATTCAATTATAAAAATGTTGCAAAAGTCTGAAGACCTCTGTACTAAGCTGAGGGAGAATTTCCTTTGCAAAGTGACGTCTATTTGCCTTTAGTAAATCAACCCCATTGAATGCAGCTATGAACTAAAATATGACTTGGCAAAAAAACTCATGTTCAGTCCCTTTTCCTTTCCATACATACTTTATATACATATACTAGTATAGAATGTCTATATGTTGCAGCAAATTTTGCGGTTTTAAAACATAACAACGTGGAAAAGAGGACAAAAACCCATAATTTACACGCTACATTTGCCCAGCTGGCCTTTAGAAGAGCAGGGTGCCGATATTTTCCATCAGATATATGAGCCTTGTGTCATGTAACAGATATATTGCTGGCATATTGGAGAAGAATGCGATGTGTACTCGTCCCCCCTGTGTCATGTTATCAGTGGGATCTTCTTTGCTCACCTCCATATCTCGGTGTAGGGTGTTTGCACGGGAGGTCATGCTGCCTGACCCACAGAATTCATTCGCTTTTCTCTTTCAGTTGCCATTCCCAGAAAACACTCCCGAGGTGAATGGACATGGTGACTTTCACCCAGGAAATGAACACAAGAACTGCAAATGGCAACGAAGCTCCTTTAACCCTCTACAAGCCCCTGGCCAGAAAGAACTCATTATGCAGCCTCTGTATAGTTAGACCTCCAAACGCCGCGTACACAACAAATGTTCGATGTGAGCTTGTTGTCGGAAATTCCGACCGTGTGTAGGGCTCCATCGGACATTTGTTGTCGGAATTTCCGACAACAAAAAATTTGAGTGCTGGTTCTCAAATTTTCCGACAACAAAATCCGTTGTCGGAAATTCCGATCGCGTGTACGCAATTCCGACGCACAAAATTCCACGCATGCTCGGAATCAAGTAGAAGAGCTGCACTGGCTGTTGAACTTCATTTTTCTCGGCTCGTCGTACGTGTTGTACATCACCGCGTTCTTGGTGATCAGAATTTCCGACAAGGTTTGTGTGTATGCAAGACAAGTTTGAGCCAACATCCGTCGGAAACAAATCCATGGATTTTGTTGTCGGAATGTCCGATCGTGTGTACGCGGCAATACACACTATACAACTTTTGTTGTCTGATTTCCTTTAGATTTACCAAAACCATGTAGTGCAAAGGCAGGCCTGATTGCATACAAATTGAAACTCTTAAGATTTGACCTCATTTTATATGGTTTTGGTAAATCCAAAGGAAAAAAATCTGCAGAAAATTGTATAGTGTGTATCCAGCTTTATGTGCTCTCTTTTTTTTATTTATTATTGGTATTTATTTAGCGCCACCAATTTATACAGCGCTTTACCCATACCTCCCAACTGTCCCTGATTTGGAGGGACTGTCCCTGATTTGGAGCAATGTCCCTCTGTCCCTCATTCCTCCTCATTTGTCCCTCATTTTGGTCTGATCCGTATAGTTGTATATAAAATGCACTTTTTATCTTTCAAAAGGTGTTTCCCAGGGCTAAACCTTTCATCCGATTTCTAAATTGCTGCATCTGTGAACTTCAAAAGCCAATATAAAGGAATAGTAGTGGTAAAAATAAAGCACTCGTGGGTTTAACTAATAATTGTTTTGTATAATTCTCCTTTAAGAAGGCGTGGCAGGGGGTGTGTCCTATGCCTGCATAGATTTGCTAATAGGTGTCCCTCGCTCCCATTTTAAAAAGTTGGGACTTATGGTTTTACCTATATTATACATTCACATCAGTCCCTGGCCAAGGAGCTTACATTCTAAGGTCCCTAAATCACATTCATACATACACATACTCGGGCCAATTTAAACAGGATCCAATTAACCTCCCGGCATGTCTTTGGAGTGTGGAAGGAAACCGGAGTACCCGGAGGAAACCCACGCAGGCACAGGGAGAACATGCAAACTCCAGGCAGGTGGTGTCGTGGTTGGGATTCGAATTCATGACCCTATTGTTGCAAGGCAGGAGTGAATTACAGATAGCCTACCCTGCTACCTCTGTCTAATCAGCTGTGGCCTCTCTCGACTGCTGAGGGATAGAAGCCGAGGATCTCATATTCTCTGGGTGTTACATAGTTACATAGTTAGTCAGGTTGAAAAAAGACACAAGTCCATCCAGCTCAACCATAAAAAAAACCCAAAAAATCGTACAATCCAATATACCCAATACTATACCCTCAGTTGATCCAGAGGAAGGCAAAAAACCCCAGCAGAGCATGATCCAATTTGCTACAGCAGGGGAAAATATTCCTTCCTGATCCCAGAGAGGCAATCAGATTTTCCCTGGATCAACTTTACCTATAAATGTCAGTACCCAGTTATATTATGGTGTCTCCAGCAGTGGCAAACAAACCCCCCCCCCCCCCCGGGCGGCAAACAGATTTATGCGGTTGGGCGGCAATGCAGACTGATGACAGGGGCCATCTTCCGGATCTCCCCCTACATTCTCCCTGCCCCCAGTACCGGTCAATACGATCGCTTCTCCTCTGAGCCAATCGAGCTCCTCCCACTTCTTGATTTTCCAGGAGGAGAAGCAGGAAGACAATAGCGTATGGAGAATTAAATGCGTTGCGCTGAAGTAGATCAAATCAACATATGAATCACCTAAGCGTGAGTAGAGGTACAAATCAAAATTGTATCAAAAAATATTAAAACAAATTCATAAACAAACATGTGATACATTCATATAAACCACTTAAAAGTGCAATGTGCATAAAATGCTGGATGACACCAAACCTGGACTTTATTGTATGCACTTTATTTGGCAATTTCCTTCTTATCCTATAGAATTCAACATGACTATTTAGTATCTATGCTGATCACTGGGCACTTTTTTTTATCTAGATCATGCACTTTGTGATTTGTTGAACCGTATGTGCACATTGCACTTTATGTGTGTTTAAAGCGGAGTTCCACACAAAAATGGAACTTCCGCTTTTCGGAACCCTCCCCCCTCCGGTGTCACATTTTGCACCTTTCAGGGGGGAGGGGGGTGCAGATACCTGTCTAAGGCAGGTATTTGCACCCACTTCCGGCATAGACTCCCATGGGAGTCTACGCCTCTTCCCGTCCCCACCGCGCTGTCTGCTGGGAAACACACAGCTCCCAGGAGATAGCGGGGACCAGTTACGATGCGCAGCGCGACTCGCGCATGCGCAGTAGGGAACCGGGAAGTAAAGCCGCAATGCTTCACTTCCTGATTCCCTCACCTAGGCTGGCGGCGGCAGCTGCCGAGAACCGAGCGGGTTCTCCTGCTGACATCGCTGGACCCTGGGACAGGTAAGTGGCCATTTATTAAAATGCCCTGTGCCCCCAACCCACCCTTTTTTTTAAGCCAATTAGAGCCTCAGGCTCTAATCATGTGCTTTAAAAAAAAAACCCTTTGAAATCCATGCGTTCGGTGCCCTGCATATAGATTACGGGGGCGACACCGCTGCACCCTGTATGTAGCGGCCGCCAATGGTCTCTAGAAAACCCCCAGGAGATAAAGCTTCATGTACACTAGCTGCTCCTAAATTTGAGTTTTTTTGGCATTTTTTGCCAAAACTCCTAAACTGAACTCCATAAAAGCCTATGGGGTTGGTTTACTAAAGTCAAATAGACTGTGCACTTTCCAAGTTGCAGTTGTACTCTGCGAGAGCAGTTGCTCCAGAGCTTAGTAAATGAATAGAAACTCTGCTGACTTCCATCATCCAATCACATACCTCCCAACATTTTGAGATGGGAATAAGGGACACCTACTAGCAAATGTATGTAGGCATAGGACACGCCCCCTGCCACACCCCTTTAAAGGAGAATTAACCCAAAAAAAAGGTTAATTAAATCCACAAGTGCTTTATTTTACCTCTACTATTCCTTTATATTGGCTTTTAAAATGTACAAATGCAGCAATTTAGAAATTAGATGAGAGGTTTAGCACTGGGAAACACTTTTTGAAAGATAAAAAGTGAATTTTTATACAACTATATGATTCAGACCAAAATGAGGGACAAATGAGGAGGAATGAGGGACAGAGGGACATTGCTCCAAATCAGGGACAGACCCTTGAAATCAGGGACAGTTGGGAGGTATGCAATCACGTGTAAGCAAAAATGATGTTTTTCTATTTTCCTTGCTTGTGATTGGGTACTCTTTGCAAAGTGAAGCTTTACCTCATTTACTAAGCTCTGGAACAAATGCACTTGCAGAGGGCAACTGCAAGTCTTACATTTCTCTTTAGTAAATCAACCCCATAGGCTTTTAGCAGAGTTTAGGAGCTGCCGTGGTTAGGTGAGCTTCAACCTTCCTCTCCGGAACGTGGTAGAATCGCGTTCAGAATAGGAACATTTTGACTGCCAGCCACGGGAAAATGCAAAAATAAAATGTTGTTGCTTTTCGTATAAAGATTTCATATAAATAAATAAAAGCTGATTATTGTGAGCACCCCTGCCAGTGGTAAATGGTTTGTCTGAATCCTGAAGTTCTTTCTTTTGAAAACCAAGAGACTGGCAGGGTCACCAGAAAGAAAGCCTAAGAAAGAAAACGAATGCAGCCATCACATCTAAGAATGGGTAAGCTGCAATATAATGAATGCTTGCTTTTGGGTTTAATATCGCTTTAAAGCTAATGTAAATTTTTTGGGTGGGGGATACAGTGCCAAACAAATGAATTATGTATAATGGTGTGCATCATATTACCTGCAGGTGGCTGCTTCTGATACCAATCTTCTCTGCTCTGCCTCCTCGGAATGGCCAGATACTGTCCTAAATGTCTATCTTCCAATGCTGTAAAGGTTAAAGCAATATTAAACCCATAAAAAAATAAAAAATAAAAAGTAATATTTTGCAGCTTACCAATTCTTAGATGTGTCGTCTCCATTCGTTTTCTTTTATAAGGTTATTTTCCTTTATTTTCACTTGGTGATAACTGGGCCAGTAAGTCAGTTATTTTCAACGTCCTTTAAAGGTTACCAGCAGCCGCTTCTGCTGAGAAAAGTTGTGTCACTCGCCCCGCCCCCTTCTGCAACCTCTAAAAATATTATTCCACAATGCATAGCGTTCCGCGAATGGGAAGGGGAGTTTCTGTCATTCAACGGCTCCTCCTCCATTCAGTTTCTAAATCCGTGGTCTCTAAACTGTGGCCTGCGGGCCAGATGTGACCCTTTGCTCACATTTATCCGGTCCTTGGGGCGCTGTTCCTCCTTTTGACACCAATGATGGGGCATTATTCCTCCTATTAATACCAATGATGGGGTGCTATTCCTCATTTTGACACCAGTGATGGGGAATTCTTCCTCCCACTGTCATTAATGATGGGACACTATTCCTTCAACTGATACCAATGATGGGACACTATTCCTCCCACTGATACCAATGATGGGGCACTATTCCTCCCACTGATACCAATGATGGGACACTATTCCTCCCACTGATACCAATGATGGGACACTATTCCTCCCACTGATACCAATGATGAGACACTATTCCTCCCACTGATACCAATGATGAGACACTATTCCTCCCACTGATACCAATGATGAGACACTATTCCTCCCACTGATACCAATGATGAGACACTATTCCTCCCACTGATACCAATGATGGGACACTATTCCTCCCACTGACACCAATGATGGGACACTATTCCTTCCACTGATACCAATGATGGGACACTATTCCTTCCACTGATACCAATGATGGGACACTATTCCTTCCACTGATACCAATGATTAGGGATGAGCCCGTGGTTCGAGTCGAACGTAATTTCGTTTGCTAACAAACTAACCGAACATATGGGGCGTTCGTAGCAAATTTGAGCGCCGCGGAACGCCCCATAATGCACTGCGAGATCGCAGTGCATTGAAGTCTGATGATTCGCCAAAACATGCACCAGAACTGCATTTTTTGGCCAATCACAGTGCGCTCAACTGTGATTGCCATGATTGGCCAAAGGCAGGGTGCATTTGGCCAATCATGGCTCAGGGGGACTAAGTCAACGCCCCACACTATATAAGGCTGCTTACATAGCAGCCATATATAGTGTGTTGGTGTGGACAGAGAGAGATTGAGCTAGATTAGGCAGGCAGGTTAGTTAGTTAGTTAGTTAGTGGCAGTGTATTTGATGTATATATACAGCCTAGCATTATATATATATATATATATATATACTCTACATTTAGTGTAGACTTTGTATTCAGGCAGTGCATGCAGTGTAGTATATATAACACAGTGTATTGAAGTGGTTAAGGGGAACTCCGCGCCAAAATTAAAACAAAAATTTACGTGGGGGCTCCACCCCAAAATCCATACCAGGCCCTTCAGGTCTAGGCGGCTTCACCCTGTGTCTCCTCCTCCACTTTGGCGGCTTCCCCAGTATCTCTTCCCTACCCCCCCCTCAGCGGCCAATAGGATTACTTCTCCTATCAGCCAATTGGGTGATGGGTCTCAGGACCCGCTTCCTGATTGGTCGGGAGGAGAATCAGGAAGACAAAAGCAAATATTCATTCGCTATTGATACACAACAGGGTGGGCTTGGGACGCAGTGCTCTGCATCCCAAGCCCACTCTTTTTTGAAGCCAATTAGAGCATCAGGCATCAGCATCATGTGAAAAAAAAACTCCATTGAAATCCATGCGTCTAGCACCCTGCATGTAGATTAGGGGCCGGGGTGCATGGATTAGGGGGGCGGTGCCCCTGCACCACCTATTAGACGAGCCGCCATTCCACTAGAGCAACTGCTCCTGCAGTGCACAGTATATTTACCTTTAGTAAATCATGCATGGTGTCCCCTGAATTGCGCTTCTGCTGAGCGCGCATACCTCCCAACTTTTTGAGATGGGAATGAGGGACACCTATCAGCAAAAGTATGCAGGCATAGGACACACCCCTTGCCACGCCCCCTTAAAGGAGAATTGTACAAAAATACAAAATTGGTTAAACCCACAAGTGTTTTTTTTTTTTTTTTTTTACCACTACTATTCCTTTATATTGGCTTTTGGAATTTACAAATGCAGCGATTTAGAAATCGGATGAAAGGTTTAGCTCTGGGAAACACTTGATGATAGATAAAAAGTGCATTTTTTATACAACTAAATATAGATCAGACCAAAATGAAGGACAAATGAGGAGGAATGAGGGACAGAGGGACATTGCTCCAAATCAGGGACAGTCCCTCGAAATCAGGGACAGTCCCTCGAAATCGGGGACAGTCCCTCGAAATCAGGGACAGTCCCTCGAAATCAGGGACAGTCCCTCGAAATCAGGGACATTTGGGAGCTATGAGCGAGTGACCTCCTGTTTTTTTTAAGCAGCAGGGCAGATGGAACGGGACCCCGAAGCCAGCGGAGACCACTGTAGTAGCGGGGTCTATGCAGAGATTTCCAGCTTGCACAGGGATCCCACAGGTACATTATATACATAGTAACATTAGTCCAAGCTGAATCAATGTAACAAATGTAAAAAGTATCCATACCTGGAATTCAGCTTTATCTTCTCTAAATGTCTAAAATCACACACAAGCAGCATCAACTAATAGAAAGCAGAAGATCTAAGCAGACTCTGAACACAACTATAATAATGAATGACAGATAAATGGAAAGTACCTCGAGGGACGGACGGAGGGTCCCGGCGGGTGAGCAGACACTGACACACAGGCAACGTGGATTCTTTGTTTTATATTTCGAAGCCGGAATGCCCTGTGCCCTTGGCACGCAACCCCGCTTATCTATCTAGCGCAGTATATTTTTTGATTCCTCTGTGTCTTTGACCTCAAACTTCTGGTTACATTGTAACCAGCCCTTCCCCAGTGTAAGAAGACCAGATAGAACCCTGATAGAGAAAGATACACTTTAACCCTGACATTGCCTAACATGTACTACTGGCTGCAGATTTTTTTTTTATATCATCACCATCTATAAAACTTAATCTAACCTCCCAGGTATGATGTGTATTATATAGTTATATTGGGCCAGCTTGGCACAATGTAAGTACAGTGCTTTGAAAAAAAGTATTCATACCCCATTGAAAATGTTCCACATTTTGATTAAGGTTCACCTTCCAGCAGGACAACGACCCTAAACATACAGCCAGAGCTACAATGGAATGGTTTAGATCAAAGCATATTCATGTGTTAGAATGACCCAGTCAAAGTCCAGACCTAAATCCAATTGAATATCTGCGGCAAGACTTGAAAATTTCTGTTCACAGACGCTCTCCATCCAATCTGACAGAACTTGAGAGATTTTGAAAAGAAGAGGGGGGGGGGGGCTAGGAAAGAAGGGGGGGGGGGGGGGGGAAGAGGTTATTTGTATCTGTATTTGTAATTGATACTGATGAGAAGTATATTTTCGATTGGTTGTACGTATGGCATAAATTTTTTATAAGAAACAAAGAAAATTTAATAAAGATATTGAAAAAAGAAATGAGCAATAGAAGCTAAAAAATAAATAAATAAAAAAGAATGGCCCAGTCAAAGTCCAGACCTAAATCCAATTGAGAATCTGTGGCAAGGCTTGAAAATTGTTGTTTTCAGAGGCTCTCCATCCACTCTTGAGCTATTTTGTAAAGCAGAATGGCATAGCTCCCAACTGTCCCTGATTTTGAGGGACTGTCCCTGATTTGGAGCAATGCCCCTCTGTCCCTCATTGCTCCTCATTTGTCCCTCATTTTGGTCTGATCTATATAGTTGTATATAAAATGCACTTTTTATCTTTCAAAAAGTGTTTCCCAGAGCTAAACATTTCATCTGATTTCTAAATTGCTGCATTTGTACATTTTAAAAGCCAATATAAAGTAATAGTAGTGGTAAAAAAAAGTCCTTGTGGATTTAATTAACCTTTTTTTTGTTAATTCTCCTTTAAGGGGGTGTGGCAGGGGGCGTGTCTTATGCCTACATACATTTGTTAGTAGGTGTCCCTCATTCCCATCTCAAAATGTTGGGAGGTATGAGAATGGGCAAAAAATGTCCCTCTCTAGATGTGCAAAGCTGGTAGAGACATCCCCAAAAAGACTTGCAGCTGTAATTGCAGTGAAAGGAGATTCTACAAAGTATTGACTCTGGGGGGCGCCATACAAATGTACCCCCCACACTTTTCACATATTTATTTGTAAAAAAATGTTGAAAACCATTTATCATTTTCCTTCCACTTCACAATTATGTGCCACTTTGTGTTGTTCTATCACATAAAATCCCAATAAAATACATTTACGTTTTTGGTTGTAACATGACAAAATGTGGAAAATTTCAATGGGTATGAATAATTTTTCAAGGCACTGTATATATACACTATATTGCCAAAAGTATTGGGACGCCTGCCTTACACGCGCAGTTTAATGGCATGCCAGTCTTTGTCCGTAGGGTTCAACATTGAACCCTTTGCAGCTATAACAGCCTCAACTCTTCTGGGAAGGCCGTCCACAAGGTTTAGGAGTGTGTCTATGGGAATGTTTTACCATTTTTTGAGAAGCGCATTTGTGAGGTCAGGCATTGATGTTGGACGAAAAGGCTTGGCTCGCAGTCTCCGCTCTAATTCAACCCAAAGGTGTTCTATCGGGTTGAGGTCAGGACTCTGTGCAGGCCAGTCAAGTTCCTCCACCCCGCTCATCCACGTCTTTATGGACCTTGCTTTGTGCACTGGTGTGCAGTCATGTTGGAACAGGAAGGTACCTACCCATTAACTGTTCCCACAAAGTTGGGATTGTCCAAAATGTCTTGGTATGCTGACACCTTAAGAGTTCCCTTCACTAGAACTAAGGGGCCAAGCCCAACCCCTGAAGAACAACCCCCCACCATAATCCCCCCTCCACCAAATGATTTGGAGGGGTGGCCCAATACTTTTGGCAATATAGTGTGGATGAGCGAGTTTGGGGTGGAGGAACTTGACTGGCCTTCACAGAGTCCTGACCTCAACCCGATAGATCACCTTTGGGATGAATTAGAGAGGAGACTGCGAGCCAGGCCTTCTCATCCAACATCAGTGCCTGACCTCACAAATGTGCATCTGGTAGAATGGTCAAACATTCCCATAGACACTCTCCTAAACCTTGTGGACAGCCTTCCCAGAAGAGTTGAAGCTGTTACAGCTGCAAAGGGCGGAGCCAACTCAATATTGAACCCTACGGACTAAGACTGGGATGTCATTAAAGTTCATGTGCGTGTAAAGGGAAGCGTCATAATACTTTTGGTAATATTGTCTATATTGGTCCAGCTTGGCACAATGTAAGTACTGTTACAATTACAGTTTACAATTGTAAGTATTATTATTATACAGGATTTATAGTTATATAGTAGGTGAGGTCGAAAAAAGACACAAGTCCATCAAGTCTAATCTATGTATATTTATAAAGCACCAACAGTTTGCGCAGCGCTTTACAACATCCGGACAGACAGTACAGTTACAATACAATTCAAAACAAGAGGAATCAGAGGGCCCTGCTCCTTAGAGCTTACAATCTAGGAGGGAGGGCCAAGTGAAACAAAAGTTAATAACTGTGGGGGATGGGCTGATGAAGAAAATAAAAAAACAGTTAGGTGTGGGCTGGATAGGCGTCTCTGAAGAGAAAATTTTTCAGGGATCACCTAAAAGTGGACAGTGTTGGATAGAGTTGGGGATAGTCGGACAGATTGGGGGTAGGGAGTTCCATAGGATTGGAGAGGCTCTGGAGAAGTCCTGGAGGCGGATATGGGAGGAGGTGACGAGGGAGCTAGAGAGAAGGAGGTCTTGGGAGGAACGGAGAGAACGATTAGGCTGGTATTTTGAGACCAGGTCAGTGATGTAGGTGGGGGCCAGGTTGTGGATGGCTTTGTAAGTTATTGTTAGAATTTTGAATTTAATTTGTTGGGTGAGTGGAAGCCAGTGGAGGGATAGAGAGAAGAGAGTGGTAGCATATTTTAGAGAGGTTAAAGTGGAGGTCCACCCTAAAAAAAAAAAAAGAACATAAAAATGCTCCTAAAAATCTTAAAAAAAAAATATATATATTTTTTTTACTTACCAGAAATGTGAAATAAAATAATGCTGCGCAAATATCTAAAAGTGAAGGGAAAATATATAAAACGCAACTAAATGTACCAGCTGCTACACAAGAATGTGACAAAAATTCAAATACAGAAAGATGCAAAAAATGTAGCGCTAGTAAAATAAGTACACAAATATAAAGTGCATAAAATATTCCAAGTCCAACATAATGAAATAAATAGATAAGTGAAAAAATGCTTATATGAATCTCATAGCATGAGTCCAAATAAAGAAAAATGGGTTGAAGTCCACAATGAAGTGCTGATCTTCAAATGTGCTGGGTGCAATGTAAAACATCAACAGTGGTGAATCCGAAAAGTGAATAAGATTGGACACTCTTACCAGAGCAGTTGGACCCGGATGCCAGTGACACCGAATCATAAGAACCTGGACATACAGACCAGTGGTTCTCTCAGATGCAGGGCTTTTTTTCTCAGAAATTAGGCACAGGAACTCACCCTTTCGGAGTCAACCCTTTTTTTCGCCCCTACCCACCTCCAAGAAACGTTCCTTGGTTCCACCCCTGCCCACCTCCAAGCACCGTTCCTTGGTTCCACCCCCACCCACCTCCAAGCACTGTTCCATGGCTCCACAAATACCCACCTCCGAGCACCGTTCCTTAGTTTCACCCCACCGACCTCCATTCATTGGTTCCACCCCACCCACCTCCAAGCACCATTCCATGGTTCCACCCATACCCCCCTCCATGCACCATTCCTTAGTTTCACCCCACCGACCTCCGTTCATTGGTTCCACCCCTACCCACCTCCGAGCACCATTCCTTGGTTCCACCCCTATCCACCTCCAAGCACCGTTCCTTGGTGCCACCCCTACCCACCTCCAAGCACCGTTCCTTGGTGCCACCCCTACCCACCTCCAAGCACGTTCCTTGGTGCCACCCCTACCCACCTCCAAGCACCGTTCCTTGGTGCCACCCCTACCCACCTCCAAGCACCGTTCCTTGGTGCCACCCCTACCCACCTCCAAGCACCGTTCCTTAGTTCCACGCCTAATCACCTCCAAGCACCGTTCCTTGGTGCCACCCCTACCCACCTCCAAGCACCGTTCCTTGGTTCCACGCCTAATCACTCCGAGCACCGTTCCTTGGTTCCACGCCTACCCACCTCCAAGCACCGTTCCTTGGTTCCACGCCTAATCACCTCCGAGCACCATTCCTTGGTTCCACGCCTAATCACTCCGAGCACCGTTCCTTGGTTCCACCCCTACCCACCTCCAAGCACCGTTCATTGGTGCCACCCCTACCCACCTCCAAGCACCGTTCCTTGGTTCCACGCCTAATCACCTCCGTGCACCGTTCCTTGGTTCCATGCCTACCGACCTCTGAGCTCCGTTCCTTGGTTCCACCCCCTACACACCTCCCAATACTGCTCTTTTAGAGAATATAGAACCAAGTATCATTTTGTGGTGCTAAGTAATTTGTATGGAATATGGTAATGATAACAAGAAAAGCAGTAAAATAGATCCCCTGCAGCCAGTAACAATATAGCCCCCCCCCCCACCAGCAACAGTAGATCCCTCTAACAGCAATGGACCACTCTGAACACAATTTCCCACCTAGCAACAATAAACTTCCGGCAGCAACAACAAATCTCCCCACAAGAAGATCCCTCCCTCAACAGTAGATCTCTTCCAGCAGCAACTGACCCCCTAGCAATATAAGACCCACCCCCAGCAAGGGTAGGTCCCCCACCAGCAACAAAAGACCACCTCAGCAACAATAGATCCCCTGCTGCTGTAAAAAATCCCCTCCGCAGTCAGCATCAATAGACCCTGCAGAACACGCAGCACCCCTTACCATTGCATACAGTCAGTGCTGGAGCTGTTGAAACTGCGTTCCCCTGCGTTCCCGCTGAACAAAACCCTTCTCAGATGGATGTAGAAACCGGGAATCTCCAGAGACCTCATAGATCTCCACCAAACTGGAAAGGTAGCTTATCCAAAAAGAACACCATGGCCACTCTCATCCAAATACGATGTATATGAAATAAGAGGGAGGGGAGGGCTCCAAATACTGCCGGTCAAAAAAGTAGGTTTATTAAAACCAACATACAAAAAATGAAATAAAAGTGATCACATTTAATAAAAGCAATGTGCGGAGCGATGAACCTTGCCCCCGCTTGTTGCTAGGCAGATCCTCCTAATCTGCCACTTCCTACTTGGCGGTGATCTTCATTCTTCTCCTCCTTGCGTTGTCTTCTGGGGAAATGGGGCGCGCTGTGTTCTGTGACCTGTGTGTGTGTCCCCCAGAACACAGCCGGCCATTCACAAAGCGCCGCGTGACTCGCGCATGCGCAGTAGGAAACGGGCGGTGAAGCCACAAGGCTCCACTGCCTGTTTCCCTTCAATAGAATGGCGGCGCCGGGACCCGATCCGATGGACGGATCGGCCTCAGTCGGCCGACATCGCGGGCTCCCTGGACAGGTAACTGTGTGCTTATTAAAATTCAGCAGCTACAGTGTTTGTAGCTGCTGATTTTTTTTTTAGATTTTTTTTCAGCTGGACCTCCACTTTAAAGAGGAAGCTTCTAAAAAAAAAAAAAAATACACCCTGCAAGACAAAGGCATAATGAGCTAGCATACATAGCATACTAGCTCATTATGAATTACTTACCTGAGATCGAAGCCCCCGAAGCGACCCTCGTTCGCCACCTCCGACGCCGCCATCTATTCCGGAGTGACTTCCGGGTATGGCGGCTCCGGCGCTGTGACTGGCCGGAGCCGCGATGACGTCACTCCCGCGCATGCACGCTGGTGCCGCGACTAACGGCATGATCGCTGTTAGAGAGGGCACGCTCAGTGCGCCTGCACCCGATGTCTAAACCTTTTAGTTTTGGGAGATATTTCTTGCACCTACAGGTAAGCCTTAATCTAGGTTCACCTGTAGGTTAAAGTGGTTGTAATGGGTTTACAACCACTTTAAGGCGGCAAGCCTTGGACAGTGATTGGATGTGGGGCCTAAAGGAGAGTCCAGGACGCTTGTGGAAAAAAAAAACGCAACCCGCATAAGGTGTGAACCTTAACTGCTTGCTGACTGTATACAGCACATATATACGGCGACAAGGCGGCTCTCCTGTGCAGAATCCCCCCACCTGTATGTGATCCTGCAGTTCCAGGGCTGGGCGCACACACACACTTGCCGCCGGCCACCTGCTCCCGCTGTGATTGGACGCAGCGGGAGCCAATCAGCGGGTCTAGCGGACTCGATGTCCGCTGGGACCTGCCGATCGTTCGGGAGAGAAGCACAACGGCAATCTTCTGATGTAAACAAGGCAGATCGCCGCTCTGTGAGAAAGGGAAGGTACTGATCCTGTGTTTCTGCAAAGCAGGAACACAGATCTCTGCCCCCCCCCCCCAGTACAAGCACCTCCTCCCCCACACAGTTAGTAAGCACTCCCTGAGAACACACTTAACCCTTTGATCTCCCCTGATGTTAACCCCTTCCCAGCCAGTGTCATTAGTACAGTGACAGTGCATATTTTTATAGCACCGATCACTGTATTGGTGTCACTGGTTCCCAAAAAAAGTGTCAATTTTGTTTGCCGCAATATCACATTCACGCTATAAGTCACTGAGTGCCACCGTTAATAATATAAAAAATAAAATAAATAAAAATTCTATAAATTTATCCCATAGTTTGTATAACTTTTGCGCAAACCAATCAATATAAGCTTTTTGGGATTTTTATTACCAAAAATATGTAGATTAATACATATCGGCCTAAACTAAGAAAAAAAAATTGCTTTTTTTAAAAAAAAATTGGGGGTATTTTATATAGCAAAAAGTACAAAATATTCTTTCAAAAGTGTTGCCTCTTTTTGGTTTATAGCGCAAAAAATAAAAAATAAAAACGCAAAGATGATCAAATACCACCAAATATGTAGAACAACACATATTGGCCTAAACTGATGAAGAAACAAAATGTTTAAAAAATATATATATTGGATATGTTTTATAGCAGAAAGTAAACAATATCATTTTTCAATATTGTAGACGCTATAACTTTTGCACAAACCAATTTATTTCTTTTTTTAACCAATAATATGTAGCAGAATACATATTGGCTTAAATTGATGAAAAATGTTTTTTATTTTATTTTATTGGGTGTGTTTTATAGCAAAAAGTAAAAAAAATTTTTTTCAAAATTGACGCTCTTTTTTTTTTGTTTATAGCGCAAAAAAAACAAAAAAACGCAGAGGTAATCAAATACCACCAAAAGAAAACTCTATTTGTGGGGAAAAAAAGACATCATTTTTTTTTTTTGGGTACAACGTCACACGACCGCGCAATTGTCAGTTAAAATAATGCAGTGCCGCATCGCAAAAAATGGCCTGTTCATGAAGTGGGGTAAATCTTCGAGGTCAAGTGGTTAAAACTACATTTGTATACTAGCACTGGTCAACAAAGAGAGGAAAAAAAAAATCTTTCTTTCATATTTGTTGTCTACGTCACTTTAACTGACAATTACGCGGTTGAGCGACGTTGTACCCAAATAAAATTCATGTCCTTTTTTTCCCCCCACAATTAGAGCTTTCTTTCGGTGGTATTTCATCACCTCTGCAGGTTTTATTTTTTTGCGCTATAAACAAAAAAAAAAAAGACCGACAATTTTGAAAAAAAATATATATATTTATTTTTCACTTTTTGCTATAAAACACACCCAATAAATTTAAAAAATAAAAATAAAAAATTCTTCAACAATTTAGGCCAATATGTATTCTGCTACATATTTGTGGTAAAAAAAATAAATAAATAAAAAAAAAATTATTTTGTACAAAAGTTATAGCGTCTAAAATTTTGAAAAAAACAAAAAACAAATTTTACTTTCTGCTATAAAACATATCCAATAAAAAAAAAAAGTAAAAAAAATCAAACTTCTTTATCAATTTAGGTTTATATATACTAACACTGGTCAACAGAGAAAAAAATTGATAAACCTTTAACTGACAATTGCGCGGTCATGCAAAACTGTACCCAAATAAAATAGCTTTTTTTCCCCACAAATAGAGCTTTCTTTTGGTGGTATTTGATCACCTCTGCGGTTTTTATTTTTTGCACTAAAAATGAAAAAAAAAAAAAAGACCGACAATTTTGAAAAAAAAAAAATATTTTTTATTTTTTGCTATTAAACACACTCAATATATATATATTTTTTTAAATCTAAATTTCTTCACCAATTTAGGCCAATATATATTCTGCAACACATTTGTGGCAAAAAAAAAGAAAAAATTAGTTTGTGCAAAAGTTATAGCGTCTACAATTTTGAAAAAAAAAAAAAACAAAACAATATTTTATCAATTTAGGTTTATATACTAACACTGGTCAGCAGAGAAAAAAATTGCTAAACCTTTAACTGACAATTGCGCGGTCGTGCGACGTTGTACCCAAATAAAATTGATGATCTTTTTTCCCACAAATAGAGCTTTTCTTTTGGTGGTATTTGATCACCTCTGCAGTTTTTATTTTTTGCGCTATAAACAAAAAAATAAAAGACTGACAATTTTGAAAAAAAAAAATATATTTTTTACTTTTTGCTATAAAACACACAATAAAAAAATTAAAAAAAATCTAAATTTCTACATCAATTGAGGCCAATATGTATTCTTTAAAAAAAAAAAAATTGGTTTGTGCAAAAGTTACAGCGTCTACAATTTTGAAAAAAAACCCCCATATTTTACTTTCTGCTATAAAACATATCCAATAAAAAAAATTGTAAAAATCATCAATTTAGGTTTATATATTCTACACTGGTCTTAAATTTGCTATCTTCTTGTCTATAGATGACCCAGAAAACAAAGACATTTCTATGAGCAGAGCTCCCAGCCATTCAGCTCCAGCGTCCCGCTAGGAACCTTCCCTCCCGTTCTTTGTTTCCGGCGGACGGTTTTAGGGAGAGGACCGGTTTCAAAGATGGCGGCGCCCACAGAGCAGCACGGCGGGGAAGGTTGCGGAAGTAGATGAAGCCGGTGTGGCCTCCTGTGGAGGAGTTTATGAAGGACTTATGGGCCTGTACACCCCGTACTGGAGGGGGCTGTGCTATACCCGGCCTGTGTGGCCCTCCCGGGTGTGGGGAGCCTTGTATGTGACAGGTGGGAGGGGGGGGGAGGACATTGTGGAGGGCACCGTGTGCCATGGCTGTCACCGGGATCTGTCCAGGAGGAGGGGGACATATAAAGAATGTATTTATCCCAAAGTCTACAAAGACAAGGGGGGCCCTGAGAGAGGACTGGGGGGATCTGTCCTCCATGGACACAGATCAATGACAGGTCAGACATTATCAGCCGATCACAGATCCTGTATATACAGATCCTGTCATTCTGGGGGCAAGACACTATCAGCCAATCACAGATCCTTTCATTCTGGGGGCCAGACATTATCAGCCAATCACAGATCCTTTCATTCTGGGGGCCAGACACTATCAGCCGATCACAGATCCTGTCATTTTGGGGGCAAGACATTATCAGCCGATCACAGATCCTGTATATACAGATCCTTTCATTCTGGGGGCCAGACATTATCAGCCGATCACAGATCCTTTCATTCTGGGGGCCAGACATTATCAGCCAATCACAGATCCTTTCATTCTGGGGGCCAGACACTATCAGCCGATGGCGGTTGTACGCACAGATCCGGCCCGCCTTGGAACGTCGTCTTCTTTGGAACGGATGACTTTGCCCTGGAGTCTCTGAAGATCCTCCACAGATACAGGTGACCGAGCGTACTTGGATTAGCCACTTCCTTTGCCCCGGCCTATTCTAAAATGACTGCTGGGCGGGACTTTCCATGTTCCAGATGGACGTCCTTGACGAAACGCGCCGCGGTGCGATCTGTCACTGATGAGTAAGGATGTGCTCCGGCATGTTCGCACGCCCCCACGTGCAGAGCCCGCCAGGAAGTCAGCACAGCGCTAATCACAGACAGTGAGACATTGTCCCGATCTCTGCAGCCGCGCATCAGGAAATGTCTCACTGCCTGTGATTAGCGCTGTGCCGACTTCCTGGCGGGCTCTGCACGTGGGGGCGTGCGAACACGCCGGAGCACATCCTTACTGATGACAGATCAGTGTACCGGGCCCGCTGACGGTACCATGTGATTGCTGTGACCAATCACAACAGACAATTGTAAATAATGAATGGCTTCCTTTCATTGTATACAACTACATATCTCCCAACTTTTTGAGATGGGAATGAGGGACACCTATCAGCAAAAGCATGCAGGCATAGGACACACCCCCTGCCACACCCCCCCTTAAAGGAGAATTGTACAAAAAACAAGATTGGTTAAACACACAAGTGCTTTTTTTTACCACTACTATTCCTTTATATCGGCTTTTGGAATTTACAAATGCAGCAATTTAGAAATCAGATGAAAGGTTTAGCGCTGGAAAACACTTTCTGATAGATAAAAAGTGCATTTTATATACAACTATATAGATCAGACCAAAATGAAGGACAAATGAGGAGGAAAGAGGGACATTGCCCCAAATCAGGGACAGTTGGGAGCTATGCAATTGTGTTGCTAGCTGCGATTGGTCACAGTGATCACATGGTACAGGCAGGGCCAATAAAAAAAATAAATAAATAAATATATATATATATATATATATATATATATATATAGATCGAGAGATACAAATATAGATATATATATAGATATATATATATATATATATATATATATATATATATATATATATATATATATATATATATATATCTATATTTGTATATCGATCTATATATATATATATATATATATATATATATATATATATTTTTTTTTTTTTAATTGGCCCTGCCTGTACCATATATATATATAAAATAGAGATAGATATATATGATAGATAGATATATCTAGTGAATGAATCATTTATTCGGGGGTCAGTTCCGGCACCCTGTGTCTTCATCACTTTTTATACATCGTATTGTATCATTTGCTGTTTTTTTTTAACCACTTGACCTCCGGAAGATTTATGACCAGGCTATTTTTTCCAATACGGCACTGCGTTACCTTAAATTGCGCGGTCGTGCGACACTGTACCCAGATATGTATGTCTTTTTTTCCCCACAAATAGAGCTTTTTTTGGTGGTATTTGATCACCTCTGCAGTTTTTAGTTTTTGCGCTAAAAACAAAAAAAAAAAAAATATTATTTACTTTCTGTTATAAAACACAACCAATTAAAAAAAAATGCAAAAAATCAAATTTCTGTATCAATTTAGGCCAATATGTATTCTACTACATATTTTTTGGTAAAAAACAAACAATATTTATTACTTTCTGCTATAAAACAAATCCAAAAATATATATATATAATTTCTTCATCAATTTAGGCCAATATGTATTCTGCTACATATTTTTGGTAAAAAAAAAAAAATCCCAATAAGTGTATATTGATTAGTTTCTGCACAAGTTATCGCGTCTACAAACTATGGGATTAATTTTATGGACTTTTTTTCCCCCACAAATAGAGCTTTCTTTTTGGTGGTATTTGATCACCTCTGCGGTTTTATTTTTTGCGCTATAAAGAAAAAAAGAGCGACAATTTTGAAAAAAAAAAAAAACCCAATATTTTTTTACTTTCTGCTACAAAGCACATCCAATTAAAAAAAAATACAAAAGATCAAATTTCTGCATTCATTTAGGCCAATCTGTATTCTGCTACATATTTTTTGGTAAAAAAAAATCCCAATAAGCGTATATTGATTGGTTTGCACAAAAGTTATAGCGTCTAGAAACGATGGGATAGATTTATGGAGGTTTTTATTCATTTTTACTAGTCATGGCGGCGATCGGTGACTTATAGCGGGACTGCGACATTGCGGCGGACAAATCGGACACTAAGCAAGACTTTTTGGGAACCAGTGACACTAATACAATGATCAGTGCTAAAAAAGAATGCACTGTTACTGTACTAATGACACTGGCTGGGAAGGGGTTAACCGGGGGAAATCAAAGGGTTAACTGTGTGCCTAGCCAGTGTTTGTGTAGTGTGTGGGGGGGGTGATTTTACTAGAAGACATGGATCCGGGTCCCTGCTTTGCAAGAACACTGGATCCATTCCTTCTGTACTGACAGAACGGTGGTCTGCCTTGTTTACATAGTCAGACTGCAGGTCTTCCTCTGTACCTCACATGACCAGACGGCTTTCTCCTCCTCTCTTCCCGACTGACGTCAGCAGGGGACTCCCGGCCCCGCCCTCTGCAGTTGTCAGACGGGGAGAGGAGAGAGCTGGCCGGTTACGTGAGCGTTGAACGGCGCTCTGAAATCGGGTATAGTCGGCATTTTTTTTTTATAAAACACAGAGACGGGCACACAGGATTTTATATATTTAAATGAGTGGGTTAACAACCACTTTAAGTCTTTACAACCACTTTACCATACCAAGCTGTCTGGCAGAACTAGCAGTTAGAGAGTTGGAACAAACCATTTACCGCTGACAGGGGGAGGGCGCTTACATTGATCATCTTTTATTCATTTATGTAAAACCTTTATCCCAAAAGGTTAAAAAAAAAAAACTGCTTGCTGTAACTGATTCTGAAGTGTGAGCTGGAGTTTAGCTTTAATTTGTTAGTGTGTTTAAATCTGCTAATACATCTAACACTCCCGCCACTGAGACTGACAATGCTGCTGTCCCTCCTGTGCTCCTTCCTCCAGAGTAGAGGAGCTCTAATACAGAGGGTGTGTTACTAGCCAGATCACCAGGTAGAAACGGGGTGGGACCTTAAAAAAAAGAAAACTAATGCAGCCACCAGATCTAATGATTGGTGAGCTGCAATATATGACATGTTTGGTTTAGGGATTATTATTATTATTATTATTATTATTATTATTATTATTATTATTATTTCAGCTTTCTGTGTGTTTTTGGCCTTTTGTATACTCCCTTCTCCAATATTTGTACCATAGAAATAATAGCATCAAACCTCTGCAGAGCAAGGTAAAAGGAGGCAGTCTCAATATTTTTGGGTGGGTTTTCTTTAAGCACTTAGTGACAGCCCGCCCGCATTGTACTGTGGATGAGCAGGCGCTGCAGGCAAACGTGACGTAACCTGTACGCCACTGTCTACTACCGGGTTCAGGGCACGCACATGCGCGCCCCCCTGGCCGGCCCCCGCTGTGATTGTACACAGTGGGAGCCTGTCAGCAAGATCCCGGCGACTGGTTCATGGCCTGGGACCTGCTGATTGGCTGTGTCCAATCACAGCCCCGGAGCTCTGTTTTGACATTTAAACACAGAGCTCTGTACAGAGGGAACAATCTCTCTGTTTGTTATGCCTGCAAAGCAGGGATGAGAAACTTAGAGATCAGTTAGTAAAAGCAGCACATAATACACACATTACATATAAGCACACGTTTAATGCCTTGATGGCGATAGATGTTAACCCCTTCCCAGCCAGTGTCATTAGTACAGTGACAGTGTATAGTATTATCACTGATCACTGTATTAGTGTCACTGGTGATGTCAGTAGCAGTTAGTCTCCCCAGAATCAGTTAGTGTCAGATCTCAGTCCCATTATAAGCTGTTGATCATCACCAGATAAGATAAAAATACCAGTACAGTGGAACCTTGGATTACGATCATAATCCGTTCCAGGAGAATGCTTGCAGTCCAAAGCACTCGCATATCAAAGCGAGTTTCCCCATAGAAGTCAATGGAAACGAAGATAATTTGTTCCGCATTTACTTCTATTAGATGCAATACCGCATGTGGCCAGAGGTGGGGGGCGCCGGAGAGCCTCGGAAATTTTCAGGGACAGCTTGGTTGAACTCGGAAAGCCTTGGAAACACTCGGGAATGGAGTGATTCTGAGTATTTCCGAATAGCTCCGAACCGTTCCGAGTGACCCGGCGCCCCCACACCTCTGGCCAAATCTGGTACTGCACACCCCATTGGCTTGAATCCGAAACTGAGTCGGAATTAAAAAAAAAAAAAAGTTGCTCGTCTTTCAAAACGGTCATCAACAGAGCTTCACAGGTTGCCACTGGAGTCCTCTTCCACTCCTCCATGACGACATCACAGAGCTGGTGGATGTTAGAGACCTTGTGCTCCTCCACCTTCCGTTTGAGGATGTCCCACAGATGCTCAATAGGGTTTAGGTCTGGAGACATGCTTGGTCAGTCCATCACCTTTACCCTCAGCTTCTTTAGGAAGGCAGTGGTCGTCTTGGAGGTGTGTTTGAGGTCGTTATCATGTTGGAATACTGCCCTGCGGCCCAGTCTCTGAAGGGAGGGGATCATGCTCTGCTTCAGTATGTCACAGTACATGTTGGCATTCATGGTTCCCTCAATGATCTGTAGCTCCCCAGTGCCGGCAGCACTCATGCAGCCCCAGACCATGACACTCCCACCACCATGCTTGACTGTAGGCAAGACACACTTGTCTTTGTCCTCCTCACCTGGTTGCCCCCACACAAGCTTGTCACCATCTGAACCAAATATGTTTATCTTGGTCTCATCAGACCACAGGACATGGTTCCAGTAATCCATGTCCTTAGTCTGCTTGTCTTCAGCAAACTGTTTGCAGGCTTTCTTGTGCATCATCTTTAGAAGAGGCTTTCTTCTGGGATGACAGCCATGCAGACCAATTTGATGCAGTGTGCGGCGTATGGTCTGAGCACTGACAGGCTGACCCCCCACCCCTTCAACCTCTGCAGCAATGCTGGCAGCACTCATACGTCTATTTCCCAAAGACAACCTCTGGATATGACGCTGAGCACGTGCACTCAACTTCTTTGGTTGACCATGGCGAGGCCTGTTCTGAGTGGAACCTGTCCTGTTATACCGCTGTATGGTCTTGGCCACCGTGCTGCAGCTCAGTTTCAGGGTCTTGGCAATCTTCTTATAGCCTAGGTCATCTTTATGTAGAGCAACAATTCTTTTTTTTAGATCCTCAGAGAGTTCTTTGCCATGAGGTGCCATGTTGAACTTCCAGTGACCAGTATGAGAGAGTGAGAGCGATAACACCAAATTTAACACACCTGCTCCCAATTCACACCTGAGACCTTGTAACACTAACGAGTCACATGACACAGGGGAGGGAAAATGGCTAATTGGGCCCAATTTGGACATTTTCACTTAGGGGGTGTACTGACTTTTGTTGTCAGCGGTTTAGACATTAATGGCTGTGTGTTGAGTTATTTTGAGGTGACAGCAAATTTACACTGTTATACAAGCTGTACAATCACTACTTTACATTGTAGACAAGTGTCATTTCTTCAGTGGGTGTACTCACTTTTGTCAGATACTGTATGTCTAATTTGCACCTTCCATTCTCTTCTATTGACAAAGCAGTAGAACAGAAGAGGCTCTCGTTGAAAGACTGGAGGTGGTTTCTCTGCCGTGTTTATTGCCGAAAGGATTTCCGGTGACAAATTACGCCGATGACCAGGGGCTCCCCGTACACCAGTGGCCTGACACGGGGCAGTGTCATAAGTTCGATGTGGGAGTGGTGGCTTCCTTTGGACGACTCCTCAGCGAGGACCTCATTTTAAAGTTCCCTTAGTAGGTAAAATGCAGTGTATGATTTACGTGGACATGTGTCTGAGGCTGTGCTGACTTGGTATGTTTTTTTTTTTTTTTTCTCCAGCGGTATATTGAACGTACACCCGAGTCTCCTCCCTCGGTGGAGAGGACCAGCCCCCATAATCCACACAGTGCTTAATGGGGATGAGAAAACTGGAGTCACAATCATGCAAATTAGACCAAAGAGGTACGGCACGGCAGTATTCATGTGTAGAAAGGAACATTGGCCCCATGATAGAGTGGCTGAGGAGTCCTTAAAAGGGTTGTAAACCCTAGTGTTTTTTTTTATATAAAAATAATAATCATGCCTATACTTACCTGCTCTGTGCAATCCTCCTCTTCTGGGGTGCCCCACCGGAGATTCTGGCTCCTCCTCTTCATCGGGTGCCCCCAAGTCCTGCTGCTGTGTCCATTGACACAGACAGAAGGACTCGGCCCCGCCCCAAACTCTTCTGGGTCACTGGATTTGATTGACAGCAGCTGGAGCCAATCTGTCCAATGAGGAGAGAGACAGCGGCTGGAGCTGTTGGGCTCGTGTACATTGCTGGATCGGATCGGGCTCAGGTAAGAAAAGGGTGGGGTCTGGGGGGGGGGGCGGAGCTGGAGCACAGAAGGTTTTTCACCTTAAAACTTTACAACCACTTTAGGCGCTCATTTACACTTAAAGTGCCTACCGCGTCACAATGCTTTTTTTTATGTACTTTTGATGCTTTGATTAAGCTTTAATGAAGCTTGGCAAATGCCCTGTGTGTGTGTGTGTGTTGATTTTCTATTTGTTTTAAAGGGGCCCAGTAGATCCCCGGCTTAATGGATACCTTCGTTCAGCAGATCTCCTGCTTTGTAGTGCAACCAGCTCAACTGATGCTTATTTAGTAGTATCCCCAGCTTTGATGATCCCCTGCTCAGCAGTAACCCCCAGCTCTGCAGATCCCCCACTCAATAGTAACCCCCAGCTCTGCAGATCCCCCACTCAATAGTAACCCCCAGCTCTGCTGATCCTCTGGTTTGCTGATCCTCCTCTCTCCCTCTGGTTCCTGCTCACCTCCTGTCCAGCTCTGCTGATCCTCTGCCGTTCAGTCTTCTCTCCGGGCCCCGCTCACCTTCCCCTATAGTGTTCCCATCTTGCACACCATGTGTGCCATCTTGCTAGTTGTTCCACTCTGGTCCAGACCCCGCTCACCATCCTGCTGCTCCATGCTGCACACCAGATTTGACGCCTGCACCAGACACCTCCAGAATATATACACGTGAACCCGGAAGTGACTGCTGATTACGTCTTTTCTGGTTCACTTGTTGGTTTAAAGTATAAACAGAAAAGTCAGTGCTACTACCCATACACCACATAGATAGTAGAGCTCCCAGGTGCTCGATCCACAGTGGCTGGCTGAGTAGAGTAATCTAGAAAAAATGAACCGCACTCCGGTTGTTGTTCTTAAAATTTCTACATTTATTTGAATAGCCACAGTGAACAAACACAGATTAAGTAAGTTGACGCGTTTCAGCCTATAAGGCCTTAGTCATAATGACTAAGGCAGTGGTTCTCAACCTTCTAGTGCCGTGACCCCTTGATAAAATTTCCCAAGTTGTGGGGACCCCTAACAGTAAAATTATTTTCGTAGTGTGGGTTGTCAGCACCCAAGTCAAGAGAAGTAATTTGTGCCCCTAACCCATGGACATTTAGCGCTCTTTGAGTCCCTTCCACACGTACAGTATTAAAACCCCTCATGGTACATTTTAGGGTGTACCACTTTTTCTCTTTGTTCTCCTTTCTTTCCCTTTTATCTCTCTTTATCCCAATTTGTTTTTTTTCCCCCATCCCTCTCTCTCTAGCCGTCTTTCTTGTTCTTTCTCCCCCTTTTTCTTTGTTCCTCCCCCTTTTCCTCTCCCTTCCATCTGTATTCCTTCTCTTACTCCTTGGTGGAGGGAATGGGATGAGTGGCAGTGCTGGGGGGAGTTCTGATCAGCCAACTTGGGTGCTCTTGATCAAGGTCATCTGCTGATCTGAGAACTGTAGTGAGGACTTTTAATGGCAACTATAATCACAGGTAGTAGTACTCACTGTGTCTCAGACTTTGTGGTGTTTTGTACCAGTGACACCTATGCCGAAATCAGGAGATAGGGTCTCCTCCAGCCCCTCCCACTTCACATTCCTCACCAGTCAGCTGACCTCTAGTCTCTGCCCCCCAGCCATGCCGTGAACTGAATGGGTGGCTGGGAAGAGGCTGAGTGGGCGTCTGCGGGCTCCAGGAACAGCCCAGCTGGGTGTCCGCAAAAAGACCGGGAGAGGGGGGGGGGGGGGGGTCATTTTTAAAGTGAAGCAAACACAACGTGTGAACAGGACTGAAGGTAACCATTTTATTTAGTGACACAAGCTTTGATTGGCATTCAGAGTGCTTTAAAAAAAAAGCCTATCCAAAGCTACATTTTGAAGCAAGTCCTTAGGATGTAACAAGTAACGTGTTGCTAAGCATCCCAGGACAGAAATAAAAGCTTCATTTGCATACTTGTTTTTTACAGGTGCAAGGTGCTGCTAGGTTGGCCACTAACCTGGAACAAGCCTGTACATATCAGATGTTGGGCCATGTGATATAAACCTGCTGTGGTACTTGAGGAAGACATAGGAGTAGTTTACCACCCAGCTGACTAAGTTGATAGCATACAGCGCTGCCAGATGATTGGAGGTCATGGGGCCAGTATAAAAATGAAAGCATCTGGAGACCCCCTCATACTTTTTTAATCACTCCAAATTCTTGTGGAATTTTTGTGGCCTTTTATGCATTTTACAAATGAATGCTAAACGTCGAATTCTTACCATTACAGATAATACCTCTGACATAACTCACATACTGCACATGTTTCCTTAATGCACTCAGTCTACCGGGGGGGGGGGGGGGGGGCCTAAGTAATGACAGTTGGAGCGAAGGACATCCTGTACAGCCGCTGGTAATAGAAACAACAATTAATGGGTCTGATGTATGCAGCCCCATGGTTTTTCTCCAGTTTTCATGAATCGGACCCATCCTATGGTCAGTGTTGGAATTGTGTTTGATGTGAATTTGTGTCTCTTTAGGTTCGATGTTGGCCCCATAGTGATGCAGAAGACATTCCCCGTTCCTCCTATGTGCACTTCTAAGGAGCTGGAAGCTGTGCTGTCTAAACATGGAGCTGAAATGGTAACCAGCTTTTTGTAAAGGTAGACGGTCCAGATGAAGAAACGGCCAGATTTTCGAGATTCAGATTTGTGCTGTTTTTTTTTTTTTTTTTTTTTAATTTTTTAGGAATGGTTCACACAGTGTGCGGTGACTGGCGTTTTTTCTGCTCCGGATCAATGACAGTCACAGTAAGGGTACACAGAAGACAATTGTTTTCTATGTTTCCTGTCCACACTGCAATGGAGCTCTTAGTGAAGGGCAGTGTGATGTGGAAAACTGCATGCATTTTTTTGCAACGGATTGGAGTCCACCTGTAGTCTCTGCATGGCTGCCTATTTCTATACACTGTATCTGAGCTGACATTTCAATAAAGTTAGAAGAAACCTAGGGGCCCTTTTACACAGGCTTTCCTTTTCTTGTGTTTTTTTTTTTTTTTGATATGATACAACTTCACTTTTTTTTTTCTTCTAGACTTAGGGGCATAATGATTGATTGGTGCACTGAGAGATGTTAGGAACATGAATAGCTAGGGAGGTTGGGGCCCTCAACTGGGGGGGGGGGGGGGGTGAGGGAGCAAATTCAACTTTTATAATAGATTGTATGTTAAGAGGGGAAATGATTTTTACCCTTTTTTTTTTTCCTTAAAAAAAAAAAGAGAAGAAGGGAAAAAATCACTTCCCCTCTAACATACAATCTATTATTAAAGTTTAATTTGCTCCCTCACCCCCCCAGTTGAGGGCCCCAACCTCCCTAGCTATTCATGTTCCTAATATCTCTCAGTGCACCAATCAATCATTATACCCCTAATTCCAGAAGAAAAAATAAAAAAAAGTGAAGTTGTATCCTTAAAATAATCTGCAACTTGTAAAAAAAGGCAAGGCAGTGCCCCCTAGTGCTGGAACAGAACCGACACCAGTCTGTGCCCTTTAACCCCTTGACGCTGATGCAACACATATACGCGGCCTCACTGCATTGGGCTTTTTGAACTATGTGTATCTCCCTCCTGTATCCACAGCGCAGTCCCAGCACAGAGATCTCACCAAGGCCGCCCCCCCCCCCCCCCCCCGGGGTTCTGTACCAGCGATCTTGACCCAGAACTCACAATTTCTGGGTCACCTGATCGCTGTGGTAGCCTCTATTTGGCTACCACAGTGATCAAGAAAAAGGTATATGTTTGGGTCAAAGGTCAGGGTCAGTATTCTTTGGGCAGGATTTGTTTTCTTTTTTTTTTTTTTCAAATTAGTTTCAGTGTGTTTTAGGTAGGACAAAAAAAGGAAAAGCAAAATGTGCACTATTGTTTCTGGGCTGTACTACGAGTGCAAACAACAACTAACATACACATATGTGATATCGCTGCAATTATCAGGCGCAAGAGAATTTATTTGTTTTTTTTTTTCGGTGGTAGGTTATGGTAGTAATCAGAAATATACAGCTACATTTAGAAAATATTTTTTTTTTCTTACTATTTTAGGCCAGTTTTCCTTTGATAATAAAAAAAGAAATCAGGAAATGTCCATTACCAATTTGTCCTAACAAAAAACAAAACAAAAAAAAACGCGGTATAAATTACCTGGATGCACGAAGTAGTTGTGATGATATGTCCGGTTTTACTAACACAGGTCAAAGTTGCAAAATTGTGCTTGGGCATTAAGATTTGTTTTACCCTTAGGCGTGAAGGCAACGCGGCAATCGCTATGATGCTTTTCATCTAGTTTGTTCAAATCACTTATTATCAATCATTACACAGTGTAACATGCACAATGGCTTAGTACTTACTTTTTTTTTTTTTTAAATTTAGAAAAATGTTGTCTTCTGTGATAAGGCGTCGCCATCTTCAGTACAGTTTTGTGTGTCCGCTTTGAATATCACCTCCTCCCCTTCCTTGTTTCCCTTGCCGTAATCTTGCGCAATTGTGTATTAGCCAAGCCTCGTTCTTGACTATGGCAACTAAGCTCCACATGATTTACATAGTCGTGCTTTATGATTATTAGCTGTTCTGGGTATGTGTGCCTGTCAGTCCTCTGATCATGCTGCAGCAGATCACCGCTATCGGATGCGGTACAATTGCCCAGGTTTACTCCCCCATGTGACGTCACATGGGGGGGGGGGTGCCAGGAAGCTAGGAAGAACTCTGCAGTCTTGTGAGCTGTAATAGCTGTGCCGCAGGGAGCAGAAATCCCATTCACGGCATCCTGCCAATAGACGGACGGCACAGAGCGCGCTGTGTATTAAGGGAAGAGAAGCGCATGCGCCGGTAAGGAGACCATTACAAGCAGCGATCATTTAGTATTTTTTTTATGATGATTACGATAAAGTTGTGTTGGGGAGTTTACTACCACTAGTAAGGTGCAACTGCTTGAAAGGAGTTATTTGAAAGCAGGCCTTTCCTTACACTTTAAGCACTTGCCGACCGCCTAACTGTAAATATACATCATACTCAGACGTTAAATACCGGAGTTATGGCAGCAGCTACAACCCCAGTATTCTTATTTACAACAGGTGGCCGGCTTTCCAATAAAAGTGGTCCCTTTTATAGGCAACTGGAGAGGTAACCCCCCCCCTCTCCAACGCTTCCCAATGTCTTTTGGGTTTACCTGAGCCGACGTTGAACCCGTAAGCTATCCGGTCCGATCGGTGGCTGAGCAGGAAGTCAAGTGAGGGCAAGATGGCGCTCACTTGGCCCTGTGCCCTTGAAGGATCAGCGCGACGTCACTTCCGGTTCTCGCTCATCAAATTTTTTTTTCTTCTTAAAGTCAAAATGACAAAAAGAAAATGAGCTTTTTCAAGGTAAATGAGAGATCTGGGGTCTTTTTGACCCCAGATCTCTCAATAAAGAGGACCTGTCATGCTTATTTTTTATTGGAAGGGTAGGCAACAATAGGAAAAAAAGTGATGGAAAAAAATGAAGGGACAGTGTAAAAATAAAAATAAATGAGAAAAAAAAATGTAATGCGCCCAATCCCTCCGAGCTCGCGCGCAGAAGCAAACACATATGTAAGTTGCGCCCGCATATGTAGACTGTGTTCAAACCACACATGTGAGGTCTCGCCGTGATCGGTAGGTCAAGAGCAATAATTCTAGACCTTCTCTGCATCTCTAAACATGTAACCTACAGAAATTTTTAAAGCGCCTAAGGAGATTTTTAAGTACAGTAGTTTGTCGCCATTCCGTGAGCGTGCTCAATTTTAAATCGTGACATGTTGGTTATCTATTCACTTGGCGTAACATCATCTTTCACATTCTACAAAAAACTGGGCTAACTTTACAATTTTTTTTTTTAATTCATTAAAGTGTATTTTTGTTCAAAAGAATTGCACTTATAAAGACCGCTGCGCAAATACAGTGCGACATAAAATATTGCAATGACCACCATTTTATTCTCTAGGGCAGTGGTTCTCAACTCCAGTCCTCGGGACCCACCAACAGGCCAGATTTTAAGTATTACCTTGGAGAGTTGCAGACTAGAATACTGCAATCACTGAGCAGCAAGTGATATCACCTGTGATGTATTTCAGCTATCTTGCAAACCTGGCCTGTTGGTGGGTCCTGAGGACTGGAGTTGAGAACCACTGCTCTAGGGTCTCTGCTAAATATATATAAATCTATATATATATATATATATATATATATATATATATATATATATATATATATATATATATATATATATATTATATATATATATATATATATATATATATATATATATATATATATATATAATGTTTGGGGGTTCTAAGTAATTTTCTAGCAAAAAAGACAGATTTTCACTTGTAAACAACAAATGTCATAAAAAGGCCTGGTCTTGAAGTGGTTAATGAATCCTTTTTGGCCTAAGGGCTGTGTGAATGAGCCCTAAGTGAGACATTTAATGAGTACAATACAAAGTACCAACATTTCCGGGTCTCGTAGGTGATAACATGCAGATTGTGAACATGTCATCCCCTTGACAGAGGGGTCCCATGATCCTCATACACGCCATTCTCCCCACTATGTACTGTGTTTATGTAATCTCCTACATATGGCACAAATCATAATAGGTGAACTGGTCTTTTCTTCTAATTAATGGGCATTTTCTTCATTAATATGTTTACGTGCAGGATGGTTGGATACTTAAAATATTACTTTTTTTTTCAGCTTTTAGCTGTTTTGAAAAAGTTTACCACATTGTTTAGGCTTCACTAAAGAGCAGCCAAAAGAAGGTGTAACATTTGGTAAGTATTTTCTTTTTACTGATAACTTCTTTCATGTGTTCCTAGCTACAAATGTTTGTTAGAAGTCAGAATGAAAGAGACAGTTCATATTTATACATTGCAGCAACGTGTGCATTCATGAAACGCACTTTAACCCTCTTGGCCCCGAGCCTACGCAAATATACGGCCCCACTGGACTGGGCTGTTTTATTTTCTGTGGGGTGGCATATTTGTGTATCTCCCTTTTGTGCTGCTCCCAGCACAGAGCCCCGGGCCCCACCGAGATCTTGTACTAACAATCGGGACCCGGAACTTCCGATTACAGCTTACCTGATCACTGTGATGACCTCTGATTGGCTATCACAATGATCAGTCACTATGATGCCCCCGTGTTTTCTCTCTCTGAATGGAGGAGAGAGATGCAGCATCTCTCCCTCTCTCATATTCTCTCTCTCTCTCTCTCTCTCTCATATTCTCTCTCTCTCATATTCTCTCGCTCTCATATTCTCTCTCTCTTGCATTCTCTCTCTGTCTCTCTCGCATTCTCTCGCATTCTCTCGCTCTCTCTCGATCTCTCTCTGCCTGTCTCTCTCTCGCTTCTCTCTCTCGCTTCTCTCTCTCGCATTCTCTCTCTGCATTCTCTCTCTCTGTCTCTCTCTCTCTCTCTGTCTCTCTCTGTCTCTCTCTCTACCTGTCTCTCTCTCTCTCTCTCTCTCTCTCTGTCTCTCTCTCTCCGTCTCTCTCTCTCTCTCTGTCTCTCTCTCTCTCTGTTCCCGTCTCTCTTTCTCTGCCTGTCCCCCCCCCCCTCCATGCAGGCAACAGCATGTGGTGAAAATTGGGCTGTGTCCCATATCTCACATTCCTCTTTAAGAACGCTTATAAACGAAAACGTGCTTAAACTGAGGTTACAGCTTTTACCCGAGTTTACAGTTACAAGCATTTGGTGTTTGAAATGCCAGTAAACTTCCATCCTGAATGCAATTTTTTTGCGTTCAAAAAAATGCCACTACACTCAACTGCCTCTAAACGACTGTAAACTAATCAGGCTCTCTCTCTCTCATATTCTCTCTCTCTCATATCTCTCTCTCTCTCTCTCTCTCATATTCTCTCTCTCTCTCTCTCTCTCATATTCTCTCTCTCTCATATTCTCTCGCTCTCATATTCTCTCGCTCTCATATTCTCTCTCTCTTGCATTCTCTCTCTGTCTCTCTCGCATTCTCTCGCATTCTCTCGCTCTCTCTCGCATTCTCTCTCTCGCATTCTCTCTCTCGCATTCTCTCTCTCTGTCTCTCTCTCTCTCTCTCTGTCTCTCTCTCTCTCTGTCTCTCTCTCTCTCTCTCTGTCTCTCTCTCTCTGTCTCTGTCTCTCTCTCTCATTCTCTCTCTCTCTCATTCTCTCTCTCTCTCGCTCTCGTATTCTCTCGTTCTCGTATTCTCTCGTTCTCGTATTCTCGCTCTCTCACATTCTCTCTCTCTCTCTCTCTCTCTCTCTCATATTCTCTCTCGCTCTCTCATTCTCTCTCGCTCTCTCTCTCTCATTCTCTCTCGCTCCCTCTCTCTCTCGCATTCTCTCGCTCTCTCTGTCTCTCTTTATCTTTCTCGCTCTTTCACGCTCTTTCTCTTTCTCTCGCTCCCCCCCCCCCCTCTCTCTCTCTCTCTTCTCTCTCTCTCTCTTTGCAGAGAGAGAGAAAAAAAAGGGGGAAAAAACACCTGGCAGTGACGACCCCCCAGCCCCCCCCATTTTACTTACCTGAGCCCTGGCATTTGACCCAGCAGGGATGCACTGTCTCTCTGCCCGAGGTTCCCGGCTCTTGATTGGATAGATTGATAGCAGCGCAGCCATTGGCTCCCACTGCTGTCAATCAAATCCAATGGCGCGGGGGGCGGGGCCAAGTCATACATTCGGCGGCTAAGGACACCGAATGCTGGACTCGGGAGCACGCCCGCAATGTAACCCCCTCGGGGGAGCGCTTCTCCTAGGGGGTTATCTGATATGGGGAGGAGCCGTGAGAGCCACCGGGGGGGCCACTCTGTGCAAAACAAGCTGCACCGTAGAGGCAAGTATGATATGTTTGTTATTTAAAAAGAATAAAAGATGAACGAACCCTTACAATCACTTTAAGGATAAGTTCACCTTTGGAACATGTAACGTGTTCCAGCATCTGCACCCTGCATCCCTGATTTCCCCCCCCTTTAACAGCTGGCGGGGGATCTACTCTGCCCACACACCTATGTCATTCATTTACAGTTTCCTGTTTATTAACAGCCTACAAGTACCATCAGCCCTTGCAGCTGACGGCTTGTAGTACTCAATGAACTACGGGGGGGTGGGGGGGGCTGGTGAACTCTCCAGTAGTTGATGATTCTTCCTGCTCTCAAGTAATTGCCCATCTGTATGAAGTATGGGCAGACCCATATCCTGAGAGTCCGCAGGAGCCTGAGATTGCACCCATGGTCTGCTGATCATGAGTGCAATGCTTTGCAGGCTGCTTAAAAAAATAAAAAAAATAAATGCATATTTCCCCATTCATCTTTCAGGACAGCACCATAGAGAGAGACACCGGCTCCTCCCCTCTTAGGAAACACCGCCTTCCAATTCAACATTTAAACCTCATCCTCCCAACGGCCCCTCAGTTCAGGTGTTTCCTCCGGTGGGGAGACACTGCTTGGGAACCGAGGCGGATCAGTCAGGGAGGCTGAAGCCAAAAAAATCTGTCTGTGGAAGAGGGGGAGTCGGGTCTCTCTAGCTCTTTCCCTCTATCATTTTTTATTCAGTCAGGTAAAGGCTGGGGGAAGCCATACTTACCTGTTTTTTAAACTGAATTAGCGCGCCTCAGCCTCTCTTGGGGAAAGAGACAGCTGAGGGGGTCTGTATTTCTTCTGCCCAGGGGGGCGCTGTGGGAAGTGCCTGAGTCTCTCCTGCTCAAGCAGCCAGCGTCTGAAGCTCTATGGCCGGGTCGGATGACGGGTGACGTCAGTTCCGGCGAGGGCGGGCACTTCCGACGATTCCGCGTCTTCCGGTTCCGGACGCGGAGAAAGAAAACGGACCGAGCGTTCGGCTAGTGCGACCCTCTTGCTTTGCTGTAGAGTCAGCTATCGGGGGAAACGATCGACCACCATCCTCAGCGGACATGTCGGAGACAGAGGTCTCTAGAACTGCTCCAGGAGACAGTAGCACCAGCCATGCTAAGGTAAGTGGAACCCTGGGGTGGTGTTCCCTTACCTAAATCCCGATAGCTTCACGGGTGTTCTCCCCTCACTGGTGGTCGGGGGGAAGGGGAGTGTGTCTGGGACCCTGGTGGTGGTTGGTCCTGGGGGGAGCACTCCTGGTGGTCCTCTGTAGAAGCACTGGTGGGATTGGGCATTTACGGCGACTCTCTCTCTCTTTCTTTTTCAGAAAGCCACAGAGAAAAGCAAGTCGCCTCATGGTTCAAAGAAAAAATGCCCCTCATGTAGAGTTAGTATGGGGGAATCCTGGACTAAGGCAATCTGCAAGGAGTGCATTGATGGATTGGTCAGGGAACAGGCAGCAGAACAGGGTACAGATCTTGCTGCATCCATCAAGGAGCTTTCTAGCACCTTTCAGTCCTTTAAAACACTCTTTTCTAGCTTCCAGTTGCCGCAAGCCCAAAGCAGTCCTTTACCAGTGCAGCAGAGTGTTACACCTAGCCCAGTGGATACTCCCTCTGTTAGTGGAGAGAGACCAGGGGGCTCCAGAGTGGATATTGAGGAGGAGCCAGATAGCACCGCTTCAGATTCTCAAAGGGAATCGGATGTGGAGGAGGTGGATGGGGAATCCACAAAAACCTCTCGCTATAAGCTTTCCCTGGACGAAGTGGAGGAGCTCTTGGGAGCTATTCACACCACTTTGGGTATTCAGGAAGAAAAGAAGTTGTTATCGCTCCATGACCAAATGTACAAAGGTCTTGGGGAACAAAAAAGGAAGGATTTCCCAGTCCATGATGTGTTGGTTGAGGCCATAAAGAATGAATGGAAAGATCCTGAGAGAAAACCTTTCTTTTCAAGGGCTTTGAAGAGAAGGTTTCCTTTTTCAGAAGGGGAGTCTCTAGTCTGGAATAAAACCCCTAGGCTGGATGCTGCTTTTTCTCAGGTTTCCAGGCAAACAGATCTGGCCTTCGAGGACATGGGGGTTCTTACAGACCCCATGGACAGAAGGATGGACTCTCTCTTAAAAAAGTCCTGGGATTCATCACAGGGAAACCTTAAGCCTGCCATGGCGGTCACAGTAGTGGCCCGCAATATGGAATATTGGCTTACACAGATAAAGGCGCATATTGAGGCAGGAACGCCAAAGGAGACTATTTTGGCTTCCTTCCCCATGCTACTTAAGGGGGTAGCGTATATTGCGGACGCTTCCGCCGAATCAGTGCGCATGTCCGCAAGGTCTTCAGCCCTCACTAATTCGGCTCGAAGGGCTCTATGGCTTAAGACGTGGCAAGGAGACAGCGCGTCTAAAATTAAACTCTGTGGAATTCCCCTCACAGGGGATCTCTTGTTTGGCCCAGGTTTAGAAACGGTTTTAGACCGGACGGCCGATAAGAAAAAGGCCTTTCCCATTAAAAAGAAATTTGGGGAGCAGGCTAAAAGAAAGTTTCGCCCTCAAAGAAAATTTGAAGCCCCAAAAGGAGAGCGGCAGAAAAAAGCTTGGGGGCAGAAGGGTAAGGGGCGGGGAGGGGCGATTTTTCGCCCTCCTGAACAGCCCAAGAAGACCCAATGACGGGGTAACCACGGTGGGAGGAAGATTGGGGGCCTTCCTCCCACAATGGGAGATGATCACCTCCAACCAGTTTGTGTTAGGGATCATAAGAAGAGGTTACCAGCTAGAGTTCTCAGAACCCCCTCAGCACAGACTTCTGGTCACCGAGCTGCCAAAATGTGCAGAGAAAGCGTCAGCTCTTCTATCATCCTTACAGGAGTTAGAGGAACAGGAGGTGATAGTGAGGGTGCCTGTAGAGGAGACAGGCAGAGGCTTTTACTCCCACATTTTTGTGGTCCGCAAGCCGTCGGGAAAATTCAGACTTATCATGAATCTGAAGCCTCTGAATGTCTCAATCACCTACAGGAAATTCCGGATGGATTCTATCTATTCGGTGAAAGCACTTCTTCCCCCAAATTGCTTCATGGCGTCAATAGACTTAAAGGACGCTTATCTGCACATTCTAGTCGCAGAAAGTTACCAGAGGTTTCTCAGACTGGCGGTGAAAACTGGGGAAGGAACGTTTCATCTACAGTTCAAAGCACTCCCCTTTGGACTATCCTCTTCCCCCCGCATCTTCACCAAAGTGATGGTGGAGGTCCTGGCCTTCTTGCGGCTCAGAGGCATCTCTGTAGTCACGTACCTGGACGACCTGCTCCTGTTTGCTCCTTCCCCGGAGCAGTTGTACCAGGATCTTCAGGTAGCAAGAGACAGCTTAGAAAACCTGGGATGGCTCTTGAACCTGGAAAAATCCAGTTTGGTTCCGGCCCAAAAGGTTATCTTCCTGGGCTATGTACTGGATTCGACAAAACAAAGAGTGTTCCTTCCAGCAGAAAAAATCCAGAAGGTGGACGGAGCAATATTACTGCTCCAGGGCAGCAGTCAGATCTCAGTAAGGAAAGCAATGTCAGCGCTGGGCTTACTGACTTCCACACTTCCGGCAGTTCAGTGGGCAGGGCTGCACTTTCGCCCCCTACAGCTGTTTATTCTGAGTGTCTGGGACCACAGTCCAGCATCTCTGGACTCCCTTATATCTGTGCCAAGTCAGGTCAAAAGGTCCCTCTGGTGGTGGAGGAAAGGGTCCAATCTCTCACAGGGTCTGGAGTGGGTTCTTCCAGTGTCCAGAACGGTTACGACCGATGCGAGCGGCACAGGGTGGGGAGCACACCTAGATTCCAAGGTGATACAAGGCACCTGGGGAAAAGAAGACGCAAAGAAGTCCTCGAACTGGAGGGAACTGAGAGCAATAGAGTTGGCTCTCAGAGCCTTTCAGAAAGAACTCCTGGGGCAGCATGCGAGGGTCCGTTCGGACAACTCATCAGCAGTGGCCTACATCAACAGGCAAGGGGGAACCAGGAGCAAATCCTTGTGGGGTCTGGCAGAATCCATCCTCAGGTGGGCCGAAGGGAGCATTCTCTCTCTTTCTGCAATACATCTGAAGGGGGAGCAGAACCAAGTGGCAGACTTTCTGAGCAGAAAAATGCTGAAGGAAGGCGACTGGGTCTTGAACCAGGACATCTTCGACATGATTACTTAGAAGTGGGGGGTTCCCTCTGTGGATCTCTTCGCCTCAAAGGCAAATACAAAAGCTCGTCTGTTCTTTTCCCTAAGCAGATGGGACGGAGCAGCCGGGGTGGATGCACTAGCTCAGAGCTGGCGTTTCTCAAGGTGTTATGCCTTCCCCCCTCCCGTAATGATTCCAGCAGTTCTAAGAAAATTTCGGTCAGAAGATACAACCCTCATTCTGATAGCACCACACTGGCCAAGGAGGCCGTGGTTCTCTCTCTTGAAGAGTCTGACAGTGGAACCTCCCTGGATTCTACCTATCCAGGAGGATCTCCTCTCTCAAGGCCCAATCTGTTGCCCTCAGGTGGAGCAATGGAACCTCGCAGCGTGGCTACTGAGGAAGAATTGCTGAAGGGCAAAGGTTTCTTGGATCGGCTAGTAACAACTCTCCTAAATTGCAGGAAAAGAGAGACGCAAGCCATTTACCTAAAGGTGTGGAAACGCTTTAACAGTTGGTGCACAGAAAGCTCCTTCGATGTACGAAGTTCTGTAGCAGTATTAGAGTTTCTGCAGGCAGGAGCGGACAAAGGATTAGCCCTTAGCACCTTGAAAGGACAGGTATCGGCACTAAGCGTTTTCCTGGAAAAGCCATTAGCTATAGATCCTTGGGTAGCTAGGTTTTTTAGAGCTTTAGGCAGACAGAGGCCTGTTAAAAGTTCCCCATTCCCAGTGTGGGATCTTTCCTTAGTTCTACAGTCTCTTACAGGGGATCCTTTTGAGCCGTTGGAATCCTGTACCTTGAAGTTGATCACCCTCAAAACGGTGTTTTTGGTGGCAATCACCACAGCAAGGAGAATAAGTGAACTCGAAGCCCTTTCTATTAGGGCGCCTTTTTTTCAGGTTTTTACGGACCGTTTGATTTTTAAAACGGATCCGGCCTTTTTGCCAAAAGTGGCCTCTAGTTTTCATAGGGGCCAAGAAATTATTTTACCTACCTTCTGTTCGAATCCTGTGAGGGAACAGGAGCATATTTTTCACAAACTGGACGTTAGAAGGTGCGTCCTTCAGTACTTAGATTGTACGAAACAGTTTAGGAAATCCGATTCTTTTTTTGTATTATTTTCAGGGGCTAGGAAAGGGTTCAAAGCCTCTAAACGATCAATAGCCAGATGGTTAAGGTTGGCCATTAGCCAGGCCTATGTAGTCGGGGGTTTGGAGCCCCCGGAGGGTATTAAAGCACATTCCACCAGGGCAGTGGCAACTTCTCAAGCAGAGTGGGCTGGTGCTTCTCCGGAGCAGATCTGTAGAGCAGCAACGTGGTCCAGTTTTTCCACGTTTGTGAAGCATTACAGATTGGACCTGCTGTCAGCCAAAGACCAAGCCTTTGGGCGTAAGGTGCTGCAGGCAGTAGTCCCTCCCTAAGGTAAGGTGCTCGCTTATCCTCTCTATGGTGCTGTCCTGAAAGATGAATGGGGAAAAACGGAGTTACTTACCGGTAACATCCTTTTCCAGGAATCTTTCAGGACAGCACTAGTACCCACCCAGGTTATTGATCATCTATGAGAACTCATCGCATGAGAACGTCAGGTAAGATAAAGATTTGTATGACGTATTCTTGTGTCTCCCCAGCTGGCCGGAGGAACTCGTGAAGAACTGAGGGGCCGTTGGGAGGATGAGGTTTAAATGTTGAATTGGAAGGCGGTGTTTCCTAAGAGGGGAGGAGCCGGTGTCTCTCTCTATGGTGCTGTCCTGAAAGATTCCTGGAAAAGGATGTTACCGGTAAGTAACTCCGTTTTTTTTACCTGCAGAAAATGTGCATTTATTTTATTTTTTATATTTCAAAAGGTGAACTTAACCTTTAAATGCAACATACTGCGCCACACGGAAAAGCATCATAGTGCGTTATTAGCAAAACTTATGTGGCAATTTGGATCATTGGAACATTTTGTGCATCTAAAGTCTGTTGAATGTAATAGGGCTGCCTCAATACAACACATGATAGTGTGTGTGACATGACAAATAAAAACGCACAGCACCAATGTAATAGACCCCGAGGTTCTAATGGCCGGGAAAGTCCCCTGAAAGTGATTATTGTTTTTTGCTGCTCAGGGACTTTTAGTTTTTTAAGTCTGTAAATGTGACTGAAGGAAGACTAAATCTTCCATTTAGCAGTCAGAAACGATATTGTGGGACAGACAGCAGAGAAAGGGATGTTATATCTGTATAACAGTTTTCTGAAATGGTTGCAGTGTTTGTAATCCACTTGATTAACCACTTGCCTTCTGGACACTTTTAACCCCCCCCCCCCTTCCTGCCCAGGCCAATTTTCAGTTTTCAGCGCTGTCGCACTTTGAATAACAATTGCGCGGTCATGCAACACTGTACCCAAATGACATTTTTTATTTTTTATTTTATTCATGCAAATAAAGCTTTCTTTTGGTGGTATTTGATCGCCACTGGGTTTTTTTATTTCTTGCTAAAAATGATACCGTGTTTCCCCGAAAGTAAGACAGTGTCTTACTTTCTTTTTATCCCTAAAAGCCCCACTATGTCTTACTTTCGGGGTATGTCTTATATTGGGAAAAAAATTTTTTTTTTATTCTTTATTGCAATATGTGTTTTTTTTTTTTTTTTTTTTTTTAATCAGCCCTGTTGGGGGGCTTTGTGAGATATCAGGGGTCTTAACAGACCTCTGATATCTCCCCCTTGAGACAGAGAATGAGACAGAGGATAGAGATTCCCCAGTCCCTTTCTCTGCAGCCTCAGCTGCACTGAGAATGAATGGAGAGAAGACAGCGGCTTCTCTCCATTCATAAACTGACACATTGTAATCACAGGAGATTACAATGTTTCAGTTATGTGAATGGACAGAGTCAGCTGACTCTGTCTATTCACAAAGGAAGGAGGGGGAGGACAGAGGAACGGAGGGGGAGAACGGAGGGGGACAGAGAAGGAGGGGGGAACGGAGGGGACAGCGGGGAGGCACAGAGGAGGAAAGCGGAACGGAGGGGGAGAACGGAGGGGGACAGAGAAGGAGGGGGGAACGGAGGGGACAGCGGGGAGGCACAGAGGAGGAAAGCGGAACGGAGGGGGAGAACGGAGGGGGACAGAGAAGGAGGGGTACCGCACGTCACTGGAGGCAAATCCCCCCGTGTTTCCCCGAAAGTAAGACATATGTCTTACTTTCGGGGTATGGCTTATATTAGCTGACCCCTCTGAAACTCCCGATACGTCTTAAAATCGGGGGTGTCTTACTATCGGGGAAACACGGTAGGAGGAACTGATAGGGGGAACTAATGGTCACTGATTGGTGGCACTGATGGTCACTGATGGTCACTGATTGGTGGCACTGATGGTCACTGATTGGTGGCACTGATGGTCACTGATTGGTGGCACTGATGGTCACTGATTGGTGGCACTGATGGTCACTGATTGGTGGCACTGATGGTCACTGATTGGTGGCACTGATGGTCACTGATTGGTGGCACTGATGGTCACTGATTGGTGGCACTGATGGTCACTGATGGTCACTGATTGGTGGCACTGATGGTCACTGATAGGTGGCACTGATAGGTGGCACTGATGGTCACTGATAGGTGGCACTGATGGTCAATGATAGGCGGCACTGATAAGTGGCACTGATGGGCAGCACTGATCATCAAGACACTAATAATCAGTGCAGATGTCCCCTTTAACACTAGCAGGTTACCAGCTCTCTCCTCTGCTCACGCTGTCAGCATGAGGAAAGGAATGCAGATAACCAGGAAGTGTGTTTACATCGTGATCTGCTGTGATTGGCTCTTTACCCCGATCTGTGATCAGTTGAGTCTGAAGGACACATCGGTCACAGAGCGCGCCGGATGTACAGTTCTCGGAGGACGTCATATGACACCCTTTCAGAGCTCTATCCGTGATTTGGCTATAGTGTGCAGTCGGGAAGTGGTTAAAAAAGTATTGTGGAGAAAGAAAAAAAATCATTCATACTTACCTAGATGGCTGCGGCATCGATCAGATGCTGCATCTGTCTCCTGACGGCTCTACACCGAGAACGGATCGATCAAAGACTGCTGATTACTCAGTTCTCTGTCTTCAGTAAGCAGAGAGCTGGTGCCTGTCAGTCTCCATTCTCTGCTTTGCCCCTCCAGCGCTCACTGGAGTGGCAGGCTGGGGAGGGGGTGGGAGCAGCTGCCTCGGGGCTCTCAGAGGCAGAGGCTGTCAGGCATTTGGGTGCATCCTGACACTATTGTCAGGATCCCTGTAGAGCCTGGACTGGCCCTATTCATTTAGCCTGCTGTTGGCTGAATCTGGGACACAGGAGTTCTCCTTTTTAAATTGGCAGAGTGCTGCAAGTTTATCTGCAATAGACCGTCTGCAAGTAAAAAATCACCAACATACTAAGTAGAGAGAGTCTAATGCTGCAGCTCTTCTTGCTTTTCTTTTCAGCCCCTAAGATCTCTGCTGCGCTTAGTTGTGTCCGGTGGGAGGAACAGACCCCAGAAGAAATGATGCGTCTGGAACGTGCTGTTGGATTTGCGGTAATCCGTTTACAAACACTTTCAAAATGTCTAATAAACTGTTCAACGTTACATTTTTGTTTTTAATACTCATCTTTGCATGCAAGTGCCTTGAAAAAGTATTCACACCCCTTTAAAATTTTCCACATTTTGTCATGTTACAACCCAAAACGTAAATGTATTTTATTGGGATTTTATGTGATAGACCAACACAAAGTGGCTCATAATTGTGAAGTGGAAGGAAAATGATAAATGGTTTTTAAAATTGTTTTACAAATAAATATGTGAAAAGTGTCGGGGGGGCATTTGTATGGCGCCCCCCCGGAGTCAATACTTTGTAGAACCCCCTTTCTCTGCAATTACAGCTGCAAGTCTTTTTGGGGATGTCTCTACCAGCTTTGCACATCTAGAGAGGGACATGTTTGTCCATTCTTCTTTCTAAAATATCTCAAGCTCTGTCAGATTGGATGGAGAGCGTCTGTGATCAGTAATTTTCAAGTCTTGCCACAGATTCTCAATTGGATTTAGGTCTGGACTTTGAGTGGGTCATTCTAACACATGAATATGCTTTGATCTAAACCATTCCATTGTAGCTCTGGCTGAATGTTTGGGGTCGTTGTCCTGCTGGAAGGTGAACCTCCGCCCCAGTCTCAAGTCTTTTGCAGACTCTAACAGGTTTTCTTCTAAGATTGCCCTGTATTTGGCTCCATCCATCTTCCCATCAACTCTGACCAGCTTCCCTGTCCCTGCTGAAGAAAATCATCCCCACAACATGATTCTGCCACCACCATGTTTCACAGTGGGGGATGGTGTGTTCTGGGTGATGTGAAGTGTTAGTTTTCTGCCACACATAGCATTTTGCTTTTAGGACAAAACGTTCAATTTTGGTCTCATCTGACCAGAGCACCTTCTTCCACATGTTTGCTGTGTCCTCCACATGGCTTCTCACAAACTACAAACGGGACTTCTTATGGCTTTCTTTCAACAATGTCTTTCTTCTTGTCACTCTTCCATAAAGGTCAGATTTGTGAAGAACACGACTAATAGTTGTCCTGTGGACAGATTCTCCCACCTGAGCTGTGGATCTCTGCAGCTCCTCCAGAGTTACCATGGACCTCTTGGCTTCTTCTCTGATGAATGTTCTCCTTGCCCGGCCGGTCAGTTTAGGTGGACGGCCATGTCTTGGTAGGTTTGCAGTTGTGTCATACTCTTTCCATTTTTGGATGATGGATTGAACAGAGCTCTGTGAGATGTTCAAAGCATGGGATTTTTTTTATAACCTGACCCTGCTTTAAACTTCTCCACAACTTTATCCCTGACCTCTCTCGTGTGTTCCTTGGCCTTCATGACACTGTTTGTTCACTAAGGCAAGGCAAGTCCATACATGGGTTGAATTTCGAAAGAATTTTCTTTCAAAAATCTTATCTAAGAATTTTTGTCCGTATTTCGCACCATTAGTGGGCTTCAGCAACAGCCGATTTTTGTTCGGCCATCGAATTTGAGTAATCTGACTGGTTGGAAATTTTTTGAAGAACGAACGATTTTCTAATCAATGATAGAATCGTGCGAGAAATGTAATCGAAAAAGAAATGCGCATTGTGCAAGAAAAGAAAATTCCCGGAAAGAAAAGAAGATTCCCAGCCACGAAAATTCTTTTCTGTAGCAACATGAGGTGATATTGAAGGCTTGGGTTGGTCGAATTTCGAAATCAATGATGGCGTCATCGGATCACAAAACACACAAATTTTCTGATTTTCAAAAGAAAATTCTTTCGCAATTCGACCGTGTATGGCCAGCCTAAGGTCCTCTAATAAACCTCTGAGGGCTTCACAGAACAACTGTATTTATACTGAGCTTAAATTACACACAGGTGGACTCTATTTACTAATTAGGCGATTTCTGAAGGCAGTTGGTTCCACTAGATTTTAGTTAGGGGTATCAGAGTAAAGGGGGGCTGAATACAAATGCACGCCACACTTTTCACATATTTTTTTGTAAAAAATGTTGAAAACCATTTATCATTTTCCTTCCACTTCACAATTATGTGCCACGTTGTGTTGGTCTATCATATAAACTCCCAATAAAATACATTTACGTTTTTGGTTGTAACATGACAAAATGAGGAAAATTTCAACGGGTATGAATACTTTTTCAAGTACCTGATTTTAGATACATGTATGTTTATATATGTATGTTATATATGTATGTTTAGGCTGTTTATATATGTATGTTTAGGCTGTTTATATATGTATGTTTAGGCTGTTTATATATGTATGTTTTATATATGTATGTTTAGGCTGTTTATATATGTATGTATGTTTAGGCTGTTTATATATGTATGTTTTATATATGTATGTTTAGGCTGTTTATATATGTATGTATGTTTAGGCTGTTTACATATGTATGTATGTTTAGGCTGTTTATATATGTATGTTTATATATGTATGTTTATGTATGTTTAGGCTGTTTACATATGTATGTTTATATATGTATGTTTAGGCAGGATATGTATGTTTAGGATTTTCCTTGGTCAAATCGCCTATTTTGTTGCCTTTCAACGAGTAAAGTGGAAGAAAAGCTCAACTCCAGGCAGACATAATAGACACAAAATAATGCTGCCCTGATATTCATTCATGGATCATTAAAGCCCCACTCCGGGATAAAACTAACTTTTTACCCCATCCCCCTCCAGTCCATCCTGGCAATCCCTTTTTTTTTTTTTTAAACCCATACACTGTTAAACCAGCATATCCTCACCCAAGGCCCCTGTTTAGGACCCTTGCTGCTGCTGGTTCCAGTTCGGGGGACTACTAAACCCCTACAATGACGTCAGTCCTCTTTTCTTTCCTGAGAGGACTGCCATGACTGTCTGTCATCTATTAGGAAGTGTCCACGTCATGCAGGCAGCTACATTGACAACTAAAAAAGGACCCCAAGCAGGACCCTCGCCACTGGCCATACAATAGGAAGTGTCCACATCATGTAGGTAGATATGTGGATACCCGAGGAAGGACCCCAAACAGGAAGTAAATAGAAGGGGAGGCGTGGGCCTGAGGTGCCACGTGACAATAATTAAAACGCTTGAATTTGACTTGATTTCTTTCAATCCCCTGTACAGCAGCAGTCAACCAATCAGGTGTGTTGTATGCAAAGGTGTAGAGAAGGAACATGCTGGTAGTTGGAAAAAGCATAGTATGCAGAGAGATAACCTCATTGATCTTCTGCTGCTCCTTCACTGTCCAATCAGCAAGTTGGTGGTGAAAAGAAGACACCCCTGTATTCCTTCTACAGTTTATAATTGTAACAAAAGAAGTCGCTTTGATCATCCCAGTTGCTGTGCTGTCTGTGTCACTCTCGGGACTCGATGGACAGAAATGGGTAATGCCTGTATCCCTGTATTAAGTGCTTTTCCTGGAGTTCTGCTTTAGATCACTGGAACAAAGACACCCTATTGGGATAAAGGACTTTTTCCCATGTGGAGATAATGGGGCTTTTTTACTAAGGGCAAATAGGTTGTTTACTTTGCAAGGGAGTTTTCCCTTAGCTTTGCAAATGTGGTGAAAATTCAATTTGAAACGAATACCCAATCATGTGCAAGTAAAAGAAAAAAAAAAAGATTTTTGCTTGTGGATTGCTGGATGATGGAGCTCACTATTGTATGTACAGTGGGGAATTATTTGATCCCCTGCAGAATTTCTTTTAAGTTTGCCCACTTACAAAGAAATGAAGGGTCTATAACTTTTTATCACAGGTGTATTTTAAATGGTAGAGACAGAATATTAACCAAAAATCCAGAAAAAACACATGATACAAATGTTATAAATGGAGTAAAAAAAAGTATTTGATCCCCTACCAACCAATTCTGGCTCCTGCAGACTGGCTACAGTAGGTGCTCATGTGGTACACAGATTAGTCCTGTCAATGTAAGAAGGTGTTCCTAACGACAACTCGTTATGTGTATAGAAGACACCTGTCCACAGAATCTCTTTCTTCCATTCAAACCTCACTATCATGGGGAAGACCAAAGAGCTGTCAGAGGAGGTCAGGGACAAGATTGTAGACCTTCACAAGGCTGGAATGGGCTACAAGACCATCAGCAAGAAGCTTGGTGAGAAGAAGACAACTGTTGGAGCGATTACTCGCAAATGGAAGAAATACAAAATAACCATCAATCTCCCTCGGTCTGGAGCTCCATGCAAGACTTCGCCTCATGGGGTGAGGATGACCATGAGAAAAGTGAGGGATCAGCCCAGAACTACACGGGAGGAGCTTTTGAATGGTCTCAAGGCAGTTGGCACCACAGTCACCCAACAAGTTGGGATCACAGTCACCCTGGATTGAAATCCTGCAGCGCCCACAAGGTCCGCCTCCTCAGGAAGACACGTGTACAGCCCATCTGAAGTTTGCCAATGAACATCTAAATGATTCAGAGAAGGATTGGGAGAAAGTGCTGTGGTCAGTAGAGACCAAAATGTAGCTCTTTGGCATTAACTCGACTCGCCGTGTTTGGAGGAAGAAGAATGCTGACTATGACCCTAAAAACACAATCCCTACAGTCAAGCACGGAGGTGGAAACATTATGCTTTGGGGCTGTTTCTATGCTAAAGGTACAGGCCAACTTTGCTGCATTGAAGGGCCAATGGACGGAGCCATGTATTGTAAAATCTTGGATGAGAACCTTCTCCCCTCAGGCAGAACACTGAAGATGGGTCATGGATGGGTCTTGCAGCATGACAATGACCCAGAACATACCGACAAGGCAACAAAGGAGTAACTAAAGAAGAAGCACATTAAGGTCATGGAGTGGCCTAGCCGGTCTCCAGACCTTAATCCTATAGATAATTTATGGAGGGAGCTAAAACTTCGAGCTACCAAGCAACAGCCAAGAAACCTTGAGGTTGTAGAGAAGATCTGTAAAGAAGAGTGGACCAAAATCCCTCCTGAGATGTGTGCAAACCTGGCCACCAACTACAAGAAACATCTGACCTCTGCTTCCCAACAAGGGTTTCTCCACCAAGTTCTAAGTCAGTGTTTCTTAACTTCAGTCAAGGCGCCCCCAACAGGTCATGTTTTCAGGATTTCCCTCAGATGAAACAGCCGTGGTAATTACTAAGCCAGTGAAACTGATCCAATCACCTGTGCAAAATAATGGAAATCCTGAAAACATGACCTGTTGGGGGCGCCTTGAGGACCGGAGTTGAGAAACGCTGATCTAAGTCATGTTTTGCTTGGAAATCAAATACTTTATTTTTCTCACTGAACTGCAACTCAATTTATAATATTTGTATTGTGTGTTTTTTCTGCATTTTTTGGTTGATATTCTGTCTCTATCACTTAAAATACACCTATGATAAAAATTATAGACCCTTCATTTCTTTGTAATTGGGCAAACTTACAAAATCTGCAGGGGATCAAATATCTATTTTCCCCACTGTAGCTTTAAAGATAAAGCATTGAAAATATTTGTTAAAGTGATTGTAAAGGTTGAATTCTTTTTTTCTTTTTTAAAACAACAAACGTGATACTTAACTGCTCTGTGTAATGGTTTTGCACAGAGCAGTCCCCATCTTCTTCTTTTTGGGTCCCCCGTCGGCGGACCTGGCTCCTCCTCCTCCTCCCTACCGAGTGCCCCCAATAGCAAGCCTGCTATGGGGAAACTTGAGCAGGCTCACTCCTGAGCTGCACTCTGTGTGTGTGTGTGTGTGTGTGTGTGTGTGTGTCTATTCACATACAGGGCGTGGCTTGACCCCTCCCCCCCAATGTCTCCTTATTGGCTCAGTGGCTTTGATTGATAGCAGCAGGAGCCAATGGCTCCCGGTGCTGTGAGCCAATGAGGAGAGAGAGAGAGACCAAGGAGAGTCGCTGCTCTCATGCACATCGCTGACTTGAGTAAGTATATTTTTTACAGAAATGAGAATTTTTATGTAAATTACATGAGGGTGAGTCCTGCAAAACATAATTGCATTCCTGTTTTGTTGTAGATGCCACTACAAGCAGTATGGATGGGCACCCCTATTAAACTGCTCGGCTTCACAGAAGTTCCGGATCCTTTAATCCGTTCAGGTTTGTTGACTGAATAGTATGTGATGTAAAGGCTGCAGCTGCTTTTCTCAGATGTTTTCTTCTCGATTTTATGTTAAAACCTAACTCGAGGTTTGATTTAGCTGTAAAGTGATTGTAAAGGATCGTTTTTTCTTAAAATAACAAACATGTCAACAACAAATATATACACATGTCAACAACAAATATATATATATATTTTTTTTGTTTTAACTAGTAATGGCGGCGATCAGTGACTTATAGCGGGACTGTGCTATTGCGGCGGTCAAATCGGACACTTAAAGAGGAGTTCCACCCGAGGTCCAGTCAAAAAAAAAATTAAAAGTCAGCAGCTACAAAAATACTGCAGCTGCTGACTTTTAATTGGACACTTACCTGTCCCAGGGTCCAGCGATACGGGGGGACCGAAGCCCCGCTCGTCTCCCACTCCGTTCAGCGGCGCCGGCATTGCAACTGTGGGCGCCGGGCTGTGGCTTCACAGCCTGGCACCCACTGCGCATGCGCGAGCGGCGCCGCGCGCCGTGCTTGGCCGCTCAGTCACCTGGGACCTGTAATGGGTCCCAAATGATTGACAGGAGGGAGGGAGCAGAGCGGAGCCCTTCCTGTGCCGAGGGGGAAGTGATGTCACCAGCCCAGGCACTGGAAGAGGCAGACTACGAGGGACCCCCTAGCAACAGGCATTTAGAGGTGAGTAAAAAAAAATATATATATCCAAATGATTTTTCATGTAGTTTTTTTTTTTTTGGGTGGAACCCCACTTTAACTGACACTTTTTTGACATTTTTTGGGGGCCAGTGACACCAATACAGTGACCAGTGCTAAAAAAAAAAAAAAAAAAAGGAATTGTCACTGTACTAATGACACTGACTGGAAAGGGGATAACATCAGGGGCCATGAAAGGGTTAAATGTGTGCCTGGGTTGTGCTTACTCCCTGTGGGGGGAGGTACTTTGACTAGGGGAGGGCAAAGATCCGTGTCCTTGCTTTGCAGAAACACAGGATCGGTGCCTTCCCTCCTGACAGAATGGCGACCTGCCTTGTTTACATAGACAGATCGGCGTTCTGTCTATGTCCTGTGTAATCGGCAGGTGCCAGCGGACATCGAGTCTGCTGTACCTGGCGCTGGGCTCCGGCTGTGTATAATCACAGCGGGAGAGGATTGCGGGCGGCACGCGCCCCAGACACGGAAGTGTCGGGTCACGTACTAGGTACGTGATCTGCCATAGAATGGCCGCACTGCCACAGTATATGTATGGTGGGCGGCCATATGTATAATCCGCTCCATACAGTATACAGCACTTTGATCCAGCAACGGTATGAGGACTTCCCATTCTTTTTCCGGAAAAAAAACTGAGTCATGCTGAGCGTGGGGTTGTCAGGATAAGTTTAATCATTGGAGGAGAGCAGGCTGAGTTCCCAACACAGCTAAAGAACTGACCACGCTGTGCTTTCATGCCTAGTGTGGTCAGTTTTTGATAGGCAAGCAGAGGGACTGGCAGGAACACCAGGGATTTCGCACAAAGGAAGCAATACAGAGAGAACAGGAGACTTTTTTTCATACAAGTACAGTGCATCCGGAAAGTATTCACAGAGCTTCACTTTTTCCACATTTTATGTTACAGCCTTATTCCAAAATGGATTAAATTCATTATTTTCCTCAAAATTCTACAAACAATCCCCCATAATGACAATGTGAAAGAAGTATTGTTTGAAATCTTTGCAAATTTATTAAAAATGAAAAACTCCCATGTACAGAAATATCACAGCCTTTGCCTTGATACTCAAAATTGAGCTCAGGTGCATCCGGTTTCCACTGATCATCCTTGAGATGTTTCTACAACTTGATTGGAGTCCAACTGTGGTAAATTCAGTTGATTGGACATGATTTGGAAAGGCACACACCTGTCTATATAAAGGTTCCACAGTAACAGTGCATGTCAGAGCACAAACCAAGCCATGAAGTCCAAGGAATTGTCTGTAGACCTCAGAGACAGGATTGTATGGAGGCACAGATCTGGGGAAGTGAACAGAAACATTTCTGCATCATTGAAGGTCCCAATCAGCACAGTGGCCTCCATCATCTGTAAATCGAAGAATTTTGGAACCACCAGGACTCTTCCTAGAGTGGGCAGCCGACCAAACTTAGCGATCAGGGGAGAATAGTCTTAGTCAGGGAGGTGACCAAGAACCCGATGATCACTTTGACAGAGCTCCAGTGTTTCTCTGTGGAGAGAGAAGAACCTTCCAGAACAACAACCATCTCTGCAGCACTCCACCAATCTGGCCTGTATGGTAGAGTGGCCAGACGGAAGCCACTCCTCAGTAAAAGGCACATGACAGCCCACCTGGAGTTCGCCAAAAGGCACCTGAAGGACTCTCAGACCATGAGAAACAAAATTCTCTGGTCTGATGAAACAAAGATTGAGCTCTTTGGCCTGAATGGCAAATGTCATGTCTGGAGGTAACCAGGCACCGCTCATCACCTGGCCAATACCATCCCTATAGTGAAGCATGGTGGTGGCAGCATCATGCTGTGGAGATGTTTTCAGTGGCAGGAACTGGGAGACTAGTCAGGATTGAGGGAAAGATGAATGCAGCCATGTACAGAGACATCCTTGATGAAAACCTTCTCCAGAGTGTTCTGGACCTCAGACTGGGGCGAAGGTTCATCTTCCAACAGGACAACGGCCCTAAACACAAAGCCAAGATAAAGGAGTGGATATGGGACAACCCTGTGAATGTCCTTGTGTTGCCCAGACTTGAACTTGATTGAACATCTCTGGAGAGATCTGAAAATGGCTGTGCACCGACGTTCCCCATCCAACCTGATGGAGCTTGAGAGGTCCTGCAAAGAAGAATGAGAGAAATTGCCCAAAAATAGATGTGTCAAGCTTGTAGCATCATACTCAAAAAGACTTGAGGCTGTAATTAGTGCCAAAGGTGCTTCACCAAAGTATTGAGCAAAGGCTGTGATACTTATGTACATGGGATTTTTTTCATTTTTAATAAATTTGGAAAGATTTCAAACAAACTTCTTGCACGTTGTTATTATGGGGTATTGTTTGTAGAATTTTGAGGAAAATAATGAATTTACTTATCCACCTTACCAACCGCTCAGCATCTGCCAACCCTCTCCTCCAATCCCTACACTGGCTCCCAATCACCCAGCGAATTAAATTCAAAATACTAGCCACAACATACAAAGCCATTTGCAACTCTGCCCCGAGCTACATCACCGATCTTGTCTCCAAATATCACCCAAAATGTCCTCTCCGCTCTTCTCAAGACCTCCTACTCTCAAGCTCCCTTGTCTCCTCCTCCCATGCTCATCTCCAGGATTTCTCCAGAGCCTCTCCCATCCTCTGGAACTCTCTACCTCCACCGGTCCGGATATCCCCTACTCTTGCTACCTTCAGGCGATCCCTGAAAACTCATCTCTTCAGGGAAGCCTATCACGTCTCCAACTAATCTTCTACCACTTCCATCAGCTCATTCCCCACAGTTACAACCTTTTGTACCACCTGCCCCACCCTATTAGATTGTAAGCTCTTCTGAGCAGGGCCCTTCTAATCCTCTTGCATTTTATTGTATTATAACTGTATTGTCTCCCTTTATATATTGTAAAGTGCTGCGTAAACTGTTGGCGCTATATAAATCCTGTATTATAATTATAATAATAATTGAATCCATTCTGGAATAAGGATGTAACATAACAAAATGTGGAAAAAGTGAAGCGCTGTGAATACTTTCTGGATGCACTGTATTCTTTAGGAATCGCTGCTCCTTTTAAGAATAAGTCTATAAAATGAGAAACCTGGTCGGTAGTCATGCCTCAGTTATGATACTAATCTCTTTTGGTTGCAGATTTTTCAAGAGTCCCTGGAGCTATTCGATATCTTCCTGGGCCTGAGATCTTGGCGGTACGATGCAAGGTGGGCTTATCTGTTGCTCTGATTGTAGTGTTTCTGCCTGCTTGGTATTTCCCTGTCATTACTCAATAATAATAATAATACCATAACAAGTCAGCACGTAGCCTTTCCTGTCCAGTTCAGAGCATGAAAAGCTGACATCTACAGTGGAACCTTGGTTTACGAGTAACGCGGTTAACGAGCGATTTGAATAACAAGCAACTTTGGTTTTTTTTCAAATTCTGACTTGGTTTGCGAGTGTTGTCTCGCAAAACGAGCAGAATTCAAGCTAATGGGCGGTGCAGTACCGCAGTTGGCCAGAGGTGTGGAGGGGGCGCTGGGGACACTCGAAACGGTTCGGAGCCGTTCGGAAATTCTCGGAATGACTCAGAAATACTTGGAAACACTCAGACTGTTCCCGAGGCTTTCCGAGGCTCTCCGGCGCCCCCCCCCCACCTCTGGCCATATGCGGTATTGCATGTAATAGAACTCAATACGGAACAAATTATATTCATTTCCATTGACTTCTATGGGGAAACTCGCTTTGATATGCGAGTGATTTGGATTACAAGCATTCTCCTGGAATGGATTATGCTTGTAATCTGAGGTTTCACTGTAATACCATAACAAGTCAGCATGTAGCCTTTTCTGTCCAGTTCCGAGCATGAAAAGCTGACATCTGATTGGTTGATATGAGTCTGTTTTGGTGTACAAACGCTTACTTCAGTCTTCCTCCGAGCTGTGCCTGACCCCTCTGTGAACTCTATGTGTTGGCAGGATGGCTGGGTTGGAGTCAGAACTGTGAAACTGAAGAGGAAACTATCGGCCAAGGATTTTTATAACGGTTACCTGCACCCCTGGTTCACGCAGAATTCAAGCTTGCCTATGGAGGAGTGCCGCTTCTCTACACTGTATGTGCCAGAAAAACCCAAGGCCGCAAAGCGGAAACCCGTGTCTGTATGGAATACGTGACCCCGGAGACAGAAGAGTGAATGGATGAGTGGAGCAACAACGGTCATCCAGTATTAGAGCCTGGAACAGGAATGGACGGGATCACCAACAGTGACATGATTGTCCCCCCCCCACCCCCATACTAGAAATCTGTATGGGGGGGGAATGTATGACCATTGCCAGCAGGAAGATTCTAAGACTGTAAAACCAGTGGTGACTGGATGGGAACATAGTTCACCCATCATGAGAACAGGAACATTTTCTATGAATGAAAAGGGGAATTATTAATCTTTTTTTTTTTTTTTTTTTTGTATGGAGGAGACATCAGAATGTGTATTTGGGCAATTCTTTAGATTTGCCTACTATGGTCATTCAACCACTTGCCCCCCCGGACGTCCTCGGGTTTCGGTGGTTATACCGGAATGATGCACCTACAGGCATTACCCCGATATGGATCTTTTCAGCCGGTGATTCCCTGTAAGGCAGAAGTGATCCAAGTGGCTAATTAGCCGCTCAATCACTCCTGCGGGTGGCTCCCCCACCCCACCTCCCACGGCCGCCGCCTTCCCCGGGCTCTACCATCCCGGGAGCGATGCGGCCGGTGGTGATGGCTGCCCTCTAAAATCTCTCCATGTTGTTCATTGTAAGCTCTAATGAGTAGGGCCCTCCTGATTCCTCAAGTACCAAATTGTAATGTCTGCCTTCATTTTGTTAAGCGCTGTGCAAACTGTTGGCGCTATATAAATCCTGTATAATAATAATAAAAATAGTTCCTTTGTGATAGTAATAAAGTTAATCCCCCAAAAAAAAAAATGTAAAAAAAAAAAAAATGTTTTTGTATAAAATAAATAATAAAAAAAATTGTAAAAGCGCCATCGTGCTTACGTGCAAATGCAAACGCATCTGTTACTCCCACACGCATATGTCAATGATGATCGCACCATATATGTGAGGTATCGCCGCGAACTTGAGGGCGAGAGCAATAATTCTAGCGCTAGACCTCCTATGCAACTCTAAACTGGTAACCTGTAAAGGCATTTAACCACGTTATACGTCGGCACTTTGAAGATGGATATCGTTGTCATGGCAGCAGCTAGCTACCATAACCCCGGTATCCTCTTCTTCAACTGGTGGTCCGCTTTCAGGTAAAAGTGGTCTCTGTGAGAGATTCGCCGCAAGTTAATTTTTATTGGTGGCGGGAGAGGGGGTCCCCCTCTCGCTACGCTCCGGTGCCCTCCACTGCCGGCAGCGATCCTGTGTCCTGTTATGGAGACGAGTGAGGGGAAGATGGCCCCCACCCATCTCCATACCATTGCAGGGCGGAAGCGATGGTAAAACATCACTTCTGCCCATAGCTCTTGAAGAGACTTTTGTTTTTTTGTTTTTTTGCATTTGTCTTTTTGACCCCAGATCTCATATTTAAGAGGTCCTGTCATGCTTTTTTTCTATTACAAGAGATGTTTGCATTCCTTGTGATAGGAATAAAAGTGACACATTTTTTTTTTTTAAAGAACAGTGTAAAAATAAAAGGTAAAATAAATTAGAAAAAAAAAAATTTTAAACGCTCCCCGTCCCGCCGATCTCGCGTGCAGGAGCATACGTGAGCAGCGCCCGCACATGAAAACGGTGTTCAAACCACACATGTGAGGTATGGCCGCGATCGGTAGAGCGAGAGCAATAATTCTAGCCCTAGACCTCCTCTGTAGCTCAAAACATACAACCTGTAGAATTTTTTAAACATCGCCTATGGAGATTTTTTAAGGGTAAAAGTTTGTTGCCATTCCACAATTTCCAGCAATTTTGAAGCGTGACATGTTGGGTATCAATTTACTCGGTGTAATATTATCTTTCGCAATATAAAAAAAATTGGGCTAACTTTACTGTTGTCTTATTTTTAAATTTTAAAAAAGTGTATTTATTTTTTCTAAAAAAAAGTGCGCTTGTAAGACCGCTGTGCAAATACGGTGTGACAGAAAGTATTGCAATGACCACCATTTTATTCTCTAGGGTGTGAGGAATAAAAAAATATATATAATGTTTGGGGGTTCTAAGTAATTTTCTAGCAAAAAAAAAAAAAACAGTTTTTAACTTAAAACACCAAATCTCAAAGAGGTCCGGTCCTTAAGTGGTTAAAGCGTCGCCTATGGCGAATTTTAAGCATCGTAGTTTGCCGCCATTCCATGGGCAGGCACAATTTTAAAGCGGTGACATGTTTGGAATCCAATTACTCGGCATAACATCATCTTTCACATTATACAAAAAAAAATTGGGCTAACTTTAGTGTTTTATTTTTTTTTCCGCACATACCGTGTAGAACTGCACAATTAATCGTTAAAAAAATCGTGATCTCGATTCACCCCCCCCCCCACCTCTCCTGCAGAGGTTGCCGATTCTTTCATATAAACAAGTGGAGAGACTTATCTGCTCACTCAGCTGTCAAAAGAAAGCATCCTGGCAGTCTGCCAAGTTTTTAACTTGAAACATTGTAACTAAGCTTCCTTCTTAGATCAAAGGGATAGAACTTCTGTGTAAATAAATAATCCAGGCAGTCTGCCAAGTTTTCAACAACCTGTAAATGCAGGAAGTTTAACCACTTAAAGTCTAAATCTTTTTCTGACACTTCTTTCTTATGTTAAAATCAATATTTTTTGCTAGAAAATTACTTGGAATCCCCAAACATTATATATATTTTATCAGAGACCCTAGGGAATAAAATGACAATTGCTGCAATATTTTATGTCACACTGTATTTGCCGAGCGCTCTTTCAAATGCAATTGTTTGGGAAAAAATACACTTCAATGAATAAAAAAAAAAACGAAACAGTAAAGTTAGCCCAATTTTTTTTTGTTTTAATGTGAAAGATGATGTTACACCGTGAGAATCGTGAGAGAATCGTGATCTATCTTCTAAGCAAAAAAATTGTGATTCTCATTTTAGCCAGAGTCGTGCAGCTCTAATACCGTGTGACATAAAAAATTGCAACCTCTTAACCTCTTAGGGCCTCTTAAAAAAAATTTTAAAAAAAATATATATATATATATATGTAATGTTTGGGGGTTCATTTTCTAGCAAAAAAAAAAAAATGTCGATTTTTTTACATGTAGGATTGAGGAATTGTTCAAGATACAAAGTAATTAAAGTCCTGACCATAGTCCTAAAGAACATTTGGTTTGTGGATATGAGTTTGAAGCGTAATTCTTAGAGATTTTTTTTAAAGCGGATCTTCTCTGCATCTGAGCACAAGCCAAAAACAATATTTCATTTATTTTTAATATTCACAGCAACCCCCCCATCCATCCACCCCTGTCTCTCCATGCTTTATTTTGTCAAGAAATCACAAAACAACTCCCTAGCATTTCTTTCTGTGGCCATCTTGAGTAAGGGCAAATGATTCATGTAGCATCTACTTCCCGGGATCCATCTGCTCTTAGCTCAAACATGCATGCAAGAGGATGTGCTTAGCTGAGGAAAACTCCTCCTCTTCTCCTCCTCCCCTCCTGAAGACTCCTGGGATGTCTGACATCATTTGCCTAGGCATGGAAACCAGGAAGTAACTGAAGAAATGTAGAAAAAAGTTCAAAACAAGTAAATCTGAGATACTTTATTTACTAATGCTAGCAGCATAAGGACTAAGGACCAGTCCACACTATAGAAACGCAGTCCAGATGCTTTTCTGCATGCATGTTTTTGATGCGTTCCTGTGCATTTTTAATGCATTTTTGATGCAATCCAGTGCTTTTTTCCTCCTTTTTTCTTAACCTTAAATAAGGATGTGTATTCCAGTGCATTTTTGGTGCGTTTTACAGTGCTCCAATACAGGAAAAATTCAGCACGTTCTACTGTTTTTTTTTTTTCTGGAACTGGAATGCACTGGAACTGACAGCACTGGAGTGAACTATGCCATTGAAAACCATATCACCTACTTTCCATGCGCTTTTGATGCAGAAAAAGCACTGGACTGCATGTGGTGTGAACTGACCCTAAAAATAATCAACGTTGATTGGGAGAGGGAAGTTCCACTTTAACCGTACCATTTGTAATAGAGCATTTGGGCAGAGATATCCAGCATGGTTGTGATGGTGAGTGAGAGGAGACGGGGCACAGAGACAGTTTGTCACATTCCACCTGCAAGGAAAGCAACTGGAAGGAAGGTCGGGATCAACCTTATTACTGGGGGGGGGGGTACTATACACAAGGAGTTACCAACTTCAATACCGGGCACTTTCACCCCCTTCCTGCCCAGGCTAATTTTCAGCTCTGTCGCAATCTGAATGACAATTGCGCGGCCATGCAGCGCTGTGCCCAGATGAAATTTTTGTCATTTGTTTCAGACAGATAGAGCTTTCTTTTGGTGGTATTTAATCACCACTGGGTTTATCCTTTGCTAAAAAAAGACCGAAAAATGTAAAAAAAAAAAACCAAAAAAAAAAAAAAACTTAGTTTGTTAGAAAATGTTGTAAATACCGTATTTATTGGCGTATAACACGCACTTTTTTCCCCCCTTAAAATCAGTTGAAAATCGTGGGTGCGTGTTATACGCCAATCCCCGCTGATTGTGAGCGGAGCGAGCGCCGCCGACATACACAAAGCCGAGTGTACCCGGCTAGTCTCGGCTCAGCTCACAGTCACGCCCAGTCCCGCCATTGGACCTGTGTTATGTCCATCATAGGGGCGGGACTGCGAGAGGAGCCGAGACTAGCCGGGTACACTCGGCTTTGTGTATCTCGGCGCCGGCTCACGATCAGCCGTTGATGTTCAGAGATTTTCGGAGTCTCCTCGGCGCCTGCGCTCTACAGGGCGGACACAGCCGATGATCGGCGCCAATTTTAAATACCTGTAGCTGCAATGACACAAGGCTGCAAAGGCTGCAATGACACTGGGCCAGGCTGTAGATGGACACTGATAAAGCTGCATTGATGGGCATTTAAATGTAAGTTTTTTTCCTTAAACTTCCCTCTTAAACTTGGGGTGCGTGTTATACGCCGGTGCGTGTTATACACCAATAAATACGGTAAGTAATTGTTCTCCTTCACGTATGTGCGCTGATGAGGTGGCACTGAGGAGGTGGCACTAATATGCAGCACTGATGATTCAGACCGCTGATGTTTCACACACATGGAGACCTTTACAAACTTCTTTTCAGCAGAAGGCAACACTCGGATAAGAGGCTTAGAGAACTCCTACAGAAGCAACTGCCTCTTGTCCCCAAATTGATGGATGTAGGCTGCAACTTCTTCATAATAATCCTTGATGCAGGTACGATTGACAGACACATATGGAATTTTCATTAAAAACCTACGAAACACATCTTCCCATGCTATATAGAGCGCTGGGATATGGACAGCTCTAGAACTAAGGCCGCGTACACACGGTCGGCCTTTCCGGCAGGGAAAAGTCCGACAGAATCTTTTCATCGTCTATTCCGATCGTCTGTGGGCCTCATCGGACTTTTTTTTTTTTTTTCGAAAATTATGACGGACGTAGAAATAGAACATGTTTTAAATCTTTCCGACGGAATCAGTTCCTATCGGGAAAAAATGATTGTTTGTATGCTGTTCCGACGGACCAAAAACGACGCATGCTCTGAAGCAAGAACGAGACGGGGGCTTATTGGCTACTGGCTATTGAACTTCCTTTTTCTAGTCCCGTCGTACGTGTTGTACGTCACCGCGTTCTAGACGGTCGGACTTTGGGTTGGCCGTGTGTAGGCAAGACCGCTGGAATGGAATTCCTTCGGAGAAACCTTCGGAGTTCATTCCGACGGAAAAACCGGTCGTGTGTACAGGGCATAAGGAGGATCCATCACTTACCATGTGATACACTTTCCAGCCAACCACTCCTTTTTATGCTGGTCCACCACATTGTACAGACTTCTTTTTCTTCAAGGCTCTGATGAAGAGGGATTCCATCGAAACGCGTCAGCCCACTTTTTTAGCACTTGCCCCTGTATGGGCATGTCTAATTTTTAATTTTATGTGTATATTTTGTAACCTTGTTTTTATGTAGACATTTTTTTTATATGCATTTATCTATTTTATATATGAATAAAACTGCATTATCTTGATCAAAGCATCAGATCACGCGCCTTCCACCTCTCCTTCTTTTCCACGTGGCTCTCTTCGGATCACCCCTGGTCAGTTAGGCAGCGGGACACGCATGATGATCTTCCAACTTTTCTTATTTTGAAAGTACTACCACTCTATACCAACAACGCCTTCACGAGTGCAGGAGAAATTCTTTCTTTTTATTTTTACTGATGATCAGTGCCCTGATTATTATCTGTACAGGTCTCCCCTGTGAGAAAATGTCACTGATCGGCTCTCTCACCCACTGTCAGTGTGAGGAAAGGAAATCTGATAACCGTCTTTTTCTTGTTTACATGTGATCAGCTGTGATTGGACACCGCCGATCACATGGGTAAAGAGCCTCGTCATCGGCTTTTTACCGAGATTTGGGGATGTGTCGTGTCCCAGGAACACAGCGCATCGCTGCGTTGCGCCCCCCCCCTGCAGTGAAAGTGGGACGACATCATGTGACGTCATCCCAAAACGAGTAAGCCACCCCACCGCCGCCCTTTTTTTCTATATGGCGGCCGGGAAGTGGTTATACTCTCTCCTAGGAAAAAAATATAGCCTGCCTATAGCAGAATGACAGCCGGGAAATGGTTCAGTTATCCTGACTGGGCGTTATGACGTCCAGCAGGATAACAAGCCAGTGCACGCAGCGCGGCGATCGGTGGTGTGGTGAGTCAGTCTGACACACCGCAACTCTGATCTAGGTAAAGAGCCTCTGACGGAGGCTCTTTACCACATGATTAGCTGTGTCCAATCACAGCTGATCACAGTGTAAACAGGAAAAGCCGTGTATCTGACAGACGCGAGTAGAGGAGAGCAGATTGGTTGCTCTCCTGTTGGGGGGGGGGGGTCTGCACTGATTGATTATCAGTGCAGCCCCCCCAAGGATGCCCACTCAGGACCACCAGGGATGCCAATCAGTGCCCATCATAAATGCCTGCCAGTGCCTCGTCAGTGCAGTCTTTCAGTGCCCATTTTTTGTGCACTCCAGTGATCATGGAATGAGAAGGCTCGGATTGATTAAAGTCAGATTCTTTAATACTGTCCCCTCCCCCCTCCTTACACTTATGCTAACTAACCTGTGTAAGAAGGATCTGTATACTAGCCTATTTTCTGGCTGCTCTGGTCACATGATCCCGTGTGTTAGCCAGCACAGCTGCAGGGAGATAAGAGCACACCAACAACGGCTAGTAAGGCCTGGAGCGGTCACATCACCCATAGGCTTCAATGGCCCATCCGTTGACTGCACTCCCTCTTCTCCCCTGCAGCTGCACAGGCTAATAAAGGGGAGCTTGGATCCTGTGACCTGACCAACTTAAAAATAGGTAAGTGTACGTACAGTGGGGAAAATCATTATTTGATCCCCTGCAGATTTTGTAAGTTTGCCCACTTACAAAAAAAAAAGAAGGGTCTATATTTTTTTTTAATCATAGGTGTATTTTAAATGATAGAGACAGAATATCAACCACAAATCCAGAAAAAACACATGATACAAATGTTATTAATTGAGTATAAAAATTGCAAGTTAGACTTACAGGTAACTTGTTTTCCAATAGGCTTTCAGGACAGCACCCGAGAGATCATGGCTCCTCCTCCCACAGGAAACACCTCATCAATTAAGTCTTTAATTGGAGCCCTCCACGTTGCCTCGTCAGTTGTTTGTAGAGAACTCCAGCCCCAGCTGCAACACATAAGTGACAGTTGTATCATAGTATTACAGCATCAGTCATCAACAAAGGGTGGGTTACTGCTGTCCTGAAAGCCTATTGGAAAACAAGTTACCGGTAAGTCTAACTTGCAATTTTCCAAAACGTCTTTCAGGACAGCACCCAAGAGGATAATCGAGACTTACTCCATTTAGGGTGGGACAACAGCCTGTAAGACTTTCCTTCCAAAAGCCTGGTCCCCAGCCGTCATGAGGTCTAACCTATAATGACGGGCAAAGGTTGTCAGACTTGTCCAAGTAGCTGCCTTACAGATTTGTTTGGGGGAGGCGCCAGCTTTTTCTGCCCAACTCACCGCCGAAGCTCTTGTAGATTGAGCCCGGACATTCACTGGACTCTCTTGCTCTGTAAGAGAATAGGCTTCTGAGATAGCCATTCTCAACCATCTGGCAATGGTTCCTCTAGAAGCTTGTCTTCCTTTTTTACTACCGGAAAATAAAACAAATAGAGCATCCACATACGGATGGAGTCTCCTCTCTGACCAAATTTGTAATGCACTCTGCACAAAGCGTTTTGGTCCAAACATCGCTTAATTTCTCTTTGCAGACAGGGCACCTTTTCTTGACTGGTTGGGCAGAACCTTTGGCCTGGACAAACAGAAAAGAGACATGGAACCACGCTTAAAAGGCTGCAATACAGCGCAAATAAGACACCCAGGTGCACTAAGGAAGATAACATCTCACTTTCCATGTGCCCAGCAAGCCACCACCACCTAATCCCCTGTTGTAGGGCAGATATACTAAATCTAGCCACTGCAACATACATTCCCACAGATGAAGGGGGGGAAAGGGTGAGTAACCCCCCCCCACAGGAGAAAACGGCCCAGGGTAATAGAGGACACAGTGCCTTACCTTAGCCTTGCTGGCGCCTTGGCTTGCCCCCTTATCCGCTGCATCGCTATCCATAGCTGTCTGCGGCGCGTGGTGAAAAGACCGGTTCCAGATTCAAAAACGCCGCTGCGCTGACCTGGAACCGGAAATAAGGCACCAGGTGACCCTGCCCTCTCCCACTGCACTTTGCGTTCGGAAATGACGCGCGCGCCGACCCGGAAGTGCTGCCTCCTCCCATTACAGGACGTGGCTGAAGCGCTCTTCTGCCACCAGAAACATGGCGGCCGCCACCGCTCGTTCCTCCAATGCAGCCCACAAGGAACTGAGGACGGCCGCCTGTCTGGCCAAAAAATTGGAGGCAGCACCCCCAGACGTACAGGCTCTCCCCGAGCACGGAAGAGGGAGCCCACGGGACCATCAATCTGGGAGGCTCACTCTCCTAGCCAAAAAGACCTAACAGGTGAGAACCTGTGTCTCCCAGGATAAACCTGAGAGATCATGGCTCCCACCAGAGATGTTCCTCCAGCTGGAGGAAACACAAAAAACTGACGAGGCAACGTGGAGGGCTCCAATTAAAGACTTAATTGATGAGGTGTTTCCTGTGGGAGGTGGAGCCATGATCTCTCGGGTGCTGTCCTGAAAGACGTTTTGGAAATAAGTATTTGATCTCCAAGCAAAACATGACTTGGTACTTGGTGGAGAAACCCTTGTTGGCAAACACAGAGGTCAGACGTTTCTTGCAGTTGGTGACCAGGTTTGCACACATCTCAGGAGGGATTTTGGTCCACTCTTCTTTACAGATCTTCTCTAAATCATTAAGGTTTCTTGGCTGTCGCTTGGCAACTCGAAGTTTCAGCTCCCTCCATACATTTTCTATAGGATTAAGGTCTGGAGACTGGCTAGGCCACTCCATGACCTTAATGTGTTTCTTCTTGAGCCCAGGGCCGGACTGGCCTACAGGGATAGCTGGAAATTTCCCGGTAGGCTGGCTGTCCTGGGGCCGCTGTCAGTTAGGAGCTGTGAACAGGAGGCGGGACTGGCTGAGGAAATTATCTCTGGCAGTGGAATACAAGGGAGGACCTGCTCCTCCTCCCTTCCATTCACAGCCAATCAGCAGGCAGTGTAGCCCTCCCCCTCTCCAGCCCGCTCACATTTGACTGTAAGTGCTGGAGCAGTGCTGAATGCGGGGGCCAGGAGGGAGATACAAGAAGGTATGACTACAACAATACAAGTTCTGCAGGACACACAACTCTGGCTGAATGGAAACAACAGGATTGTCTGGAGCACAGTTACATGTTGTTGGCCAGCTGCAGTGTCTTCCAGATGTCTATGTGATCAGGCAGTGTGCAGGTTACCGATCAGCAACCCCCCCCCCACCGTGTCTTGCTGGTTACTTTTTAAAAAAAATCTGCCTATATGGCTGTTAACCATTTCAGCGTATAATCGGCTATTTAGCTAAAGTTCTGTGTGTGATGCACAGTTTGATGTTTTTTTTTTTTTTGGAGGATTTACTGCTGGATCAGGCTAAAAGCTTCACAGACACATTAACTGGTTACTGTCCTCCACTAATCTTGAGCAGTTAACTGTTTGTAAGAAAATTAGTATTTTGGAAATTGGATGTGATGCTGTCTTCTGTCACGTGCTTGTACTTTCAAAGGAAAATGACTGACTTGATCTTGCAGAGCTGGTTTAAATAGAGTGGAGCAGCTCTGCGATACTATATACTTGTACACCGAGTTCAGCTTTAAATGCAGTCTCTGACCATTTCCTGAATCAGTCATGTCTGCAATCCCTAACCGTCCCCTGTACTATGTCTGCAGTCTCTGACCGTCTCCTGTAGTATGTCCAACGCACAAGGCACATTCCACATTGGAATCCCCCCTCCCCCAAAGGCAATCATTCATTGGGTGCAATATACAGTACATATAGGTGTAAATATATACAGTGTGTGTGTGTGTATATATAAATATATATATATATATATATATATATAATTAGCATTTTATTCAATAATGCAATAAATGGCCATTCACTACCTGGAAAGAAAGAGGGATGGAGGGAGGGGGGCAAGAAAGGAGGTGAGAGAGAAAAAAAAAAAAAACAAGGAGTAAGAGAAGGAATAAAAAGAGAGTGGAAAAGAGGGGGAGGAACAAAGAAAACGGCTGAGAAAGCATAAGAGAAAGAACAAGAAAGACTGATGGTGAGGGGGAAAAAAACAAGAAATTAGGATAGAGAGAGAGATAAAAGGGAAAGAAAGGAGAACAAAGAGAGTGGTAACATGTGGTACATCCTAAAATGTACCATAAGGGGTTTAATACTGTACGAGTGGAAGGGACTCGGGGAGCGCTAAATGTCTGTAGGTGAGGGAAGAAAATTGCTTGCCTTGGGTGCTGACAACCCACGCTTTGCCACTAGGTCTGCTATGAAATTATCTCCAGGGCTGGTTTTTATGTCCAGTCCGGCCCTGCTTGAGCCACTCCTTTGTTGCCTTGGCAATGTGTTTTGGGTCATTGTCATGCTGGAAGACCCATCCATGACCCATCTTCAATGTTCTGGCTGAGGAAAGAAGGTTCTCATCCAAGTACATGGCCCCATCCATTGGCCCCTCAATGCGGCCTGTACCTTTAGCAGAGAAACAGCCCCAAAGCATAATGTTTCCACCTCTGTGCTTGACTGTAGGGTTGGTGTTCTTAGGGTCATAGTCCGCATTTTTCTTCCTCCAAACGCGACAAGTCGAGTTAATGCCAAAGAGCCCAATTTCAGTTTCATCTGACTCATTCGACTCATTTAGATGTTCATTGGCAAACTTCAGATGGGCCTGTACATGTGCCTTCTTGAGGGGAGGGGGGGGGACCTCAAGAAGGATTTCAATCCATGGTGTAGCGTATTGTGTTACCAATGGTTTGTTTGGTGGCTGTGGTCCTAATTGCCTTGAGATCATTCAGAAGTTCTGGGCTGATCCCTCACTTTTCTCATGATCATCCTTACCCCAAGGCGCGAAATCTTGCATGGAGCTCCAGACCGAGGGTGATTGATGGTTATTTTGTATTTCTTCCATTTGTGAAAAATCGCTCTAATGCCCTGTACACACTATCGCACATTCCGACAACAAAATCCATCGGATTTTTTTCCGACGGATGTTGGCTCAAACTTTTCTTGCATACACACGGTCTCGCAAAGATGGCCGGAAATTCCGAACGTCAAGAACGCGGTGACATACAACACGTACGACGAGCCAAGAAAAATTACGTTCAATAGCCAGTGCTGCTCTTCTGCTTGATTCTGAGCATGCGTGGCACTTTGTGGGTCAGAATTGTCTACACACGATCGGAATTTACAGGAACAGATTTTGTTGTTTGAAAATTTTAGATCCGGCTCTCAAACTTTGTGTGTCGGAAATTCCGATGAAAAAAGTCTGATGGAGCTTACACGCGGTCGGAATTTTCGACAACACATTTTCCGTCGGAAAGTCCGACTGTGTGTACAGGGCATTACAGTTGTCTCCTTCTCACCAAGCTTCTTGCTGTTGGTCTTGTAGCCCATTCCAGTCTTGTGCAGGTCTACAGTCTTATCCCTGATGTCCTTGGACAGCTTTTTGGTCTTGTCCACGATGGTGAGGTTAGAATGGAAGAAAGAGATCCTGTGGACAGGTGACTTTTATACACATAACGAGTTAGGAGCACCTTCTTACATTGACAGGACTAATCTTTGTACCACATGAGCACCTACTGTAGCCAGTCTGTGGGAGCCAGAATTATTATTGGTTGGTAGGGGATCAAATACTTATTTTACTCACTGAACTGCAACTCAATTTGTTTAACATTTGTATCGTATTTTTTCTGGATTTTTGGTTGATATTCTGTGTCTATCATTTAAAATACACCTACAATAAAAAAATTATAGACCCTCAATTTCTTTGTAAGTGGGCAAACTATCAAATAATTTTTTCCCCTCTGTATCTTTTTATACAGGTTAATTGGCATAGGTATCAGGAGGGGGCAGTTTAAGATTAGTTATTCCACAGTTCAACTTTAATTTCCAGTCCTTGTAAAATGATTGTGTTTAGTTAGAAACCTTGAGTGTCAGTCAATAAAGGAAATACATTATGAATAAACTTCCCTTCCACCTGTTCAGATATTCTGATGATCATGTTCACAATAACTTTTTGAACACAAATGTCTGAAAATTGTATGTCTAATTAAAACAAAAAAAAAGAAGCAAAGATCTTATTTTATGGTTTAATAACATTTTTTAATTAAAATGCAGAATTCCTGTTTTATTGTGATTACATAAGAAGAATGACCAGACTAACCGAAGGCTCATCTGTACTTAATAAATACATTGATTTTCTCTGTATAAAAACACCAGTGTTCGGTTATCTTGAATAGTGTTTGGCATTAATATTAGGTGTAGGCAGTAGTAAAAGTTGTAAGTCGCTCCCAATCCTACATTGTCCCGCAATGAGTCGTATTTAGTAATATAGAAGTGATGAGCAGCAGTGATGTGATCCTTAAATAAGCGTAGGAGATTTTCCGAGAATAGCGGACTCCTCACTGGATGGTTTCACCAAAGGAAGATACCACTGGAGGAGAGAGAGGGGGGGGGGGAAACAAACAGAACATCAGATCACACAGAATAGAAGAGACAAAAATCTAAAGTGACTTTACAGAACCAAACATCAGTATGGTCTTCCTCTCTGTTTGGTATGACAGAATGATGTGGCCCAAGGCACCATAATGGCCCCCATCTCAAACTTTAGCAAAAAGAGAGAAGGTTTGGTCGGCTGGACTTTAAATGAGGCCAATCACTATATAGAGTAAGCATGTGGGATATAAAACACAGTATTGCTTATATGGGTTCCGACAAAAAGTGCTCCCTGCTTGTCCATGTGTCTCTACCTCCGCTCCCATGCCAGACATTTCCAACAGCTCTGGTCCTCTGTTCACATCTATGCAGTTGATGTGAGTATTTATGGGGATGTCTATCCTGTCCCTTACACCCATTACTTATTCCTATTATTCAGCTACAATATTATACCATATGGTTATGTTTCTTTATAGATCACCATTGCATTCACCCCTGAAGAGTTGGTACACCCCAACGAAACGCGTTAGACTTACATAGATGCATGATGTCCATACAGATGATGTGTTTTATATTGTTTTACTCTAGATTTTCCAGTACCTTCCAGTGGCCCATGTTGTGCAGGACTCGTCCTTACCCCATGATATGCCAAGTACCATGGCGTCAATATTTATATGTGGCTTTTAGCATGCCCTGCGTTCATGCGATTTTGTGTATGCTTCTTTTTCTGTGTCATTCAGTATGCTGTACACGATCTCACAAGGTGTAATAAAATGTTCTTTGCTAAGACTGCTTTTTGGCATACATCTCTCATTCACAGTCCCTAGAAACTCCCCCTTTTTCTTTTGTCGGAACCCATTTAAGCAATACTGTGTTTTATATCCCACATGCTTAGTCTATATAGTGATTGGCCTCATTTAAAGTCCCGCCGACCAAAACCTTCTCTCTGTTTGGTATGGGATACATAAAGACTAAAGCAATAGGCATTTAAAGCAACAGGACAAGATTTTGTTATTTCCATGCAGGGATCTCCAAACTGCGGCCCTTCAGCTGTTGCGGAACTACACGTCCCATGAGGCATTGTAAAACTCTGACATTCACAGACATGACTGGGCATGATGGGAATTGTAGTTCCTGAACAACTGGAGGACCATAGTTTGGAGACTCCTGGATAGAGAGAGTGGATTGAACCACTTGCCGACCGCACTATAGCCAAATGGCAGATGCAGCGTGGTCGTCTAGTTCTGGGATGCCATGATATGATGACTTCCCGTGATAGCGCCCTCTGCTGGGGCGTGTGCGGTGCGCTCTGTGATCATAGTGTCCTCCGGACACTGCTGATCACAAATTGATTAAAAAGCCAATCAGCATCTCTTTATCACGTGATCAGCTGTGTCCAATCATGGAGGTAAACAGATGGTGGTTATCTACACTCCTTTCCTCGTGCTGACAGTGTGAGGAGAGGAGAAGAGACCAGATAACCAGCTTCTCTAAAAGGGACATCTACACTGATAATCAGGGCACTTCTTCCTTTGCTTGTGTTTTAGATTTGGTTTTTCTGGACCGAAGAGGGCAGCAAGGCATCCATGCATACTTTGGTGGTTCCAGTCATTGTTATCCATCAACAGCTCAGTGGAGGGTCCTAAATGCGAGATTTATCCTTTGTGGTTCTTTGTGGACTGGTCTGCCTAGAAGAGTTTCATGCCTGTAGTGTGGACTTCTGTTTTTTATATCTCATGTCATTGGTTACCAGGAAGCTGGCAGCCTGGGTCCTACAACCAATAAAACTAATACACAATATAACTACTTTTGTTATCAACCACTTGCCTACCGGGCACCTTCACCCCCTTCCTGCCCAGGCCAATTTTCAGCGCTATCACATTTTCAATGACAATTGCGCGGTCATGCAACACTGTATCCAAACAACATTTTTACCCCCACAAATAGAGCTTTATTTTGGTGGTATTTAATCAGTGCTGGGTTTTTTATTTTTTGCTAACAAAAAAAGATCAGAAATTTTGAAAAAAATACTTTCATAGTTTGTTATAAAATTTTGCAAACAAGTCATTTTTCCCCTTCACCGATTGGCACTGACAGGCAGCACTGATGGGCACTGGTAGACGGCACTAATAGGTGACACTGATGAGGCTCCACTGATAGGTGACACTGACGAGGAGGCACTGGTAGGCGCTGATTGGCAGCGACTGTTGGGACTGCACTGAAAATCAGTGCCTTGATTATCAGTGTAGATGTCCCTTTTAGAGATGCCAGAGATCCTCAAGCTGACAGCCTGAGGAAAGGAGTGCCAATCTGTTTACCTCCATGATCAGTTGATTGGCTCTTTACTTTTTTACTTTACAATCTGTGATCAGCAGTATCCAGAGGAACTGGCAGAAATTCTGTTTGGCTTTGCAGCAGCCATTGCACCATATTATTAAAGTGGTGAAGATACAGTGAGGGGAAAAAATGTTTGATTCCCCTGCTGATTTTGTACGTTTGCCGTTGACAAAGAAATGATTAGTCTATCATTTTAATGGAAAGGTTTATTTTAAACAGTGAGAGACTAAATACCAATAATATTCAGAAAAAACGCATTTCAAAAAAGGTATAAATTGATTTTCATTTTAATGAGTGAAATAAGTACCGTATTTGATCCCCTATCAATCAGCAAGATTTCTGGCTCCCAGGTGTCTTCTATACAGGTAAGAGTGCTCCTAATCTCAGCTTGTTACCTGTATAAAAGACACCTGTCCACAGAAGCAATCAATTAATCAGATTCCAATCTCTCCACCAAGACCAAAGAGCTGTCCAAGGATGTCAGGGACAAGATTGTAGACCTACACAAGGCTGGAATGGGCTATGAGACCATCGCCAAGCAGTTTGGTAAGAAGGAGACATCAGTTGGTGCGATTATCTGCAAATGGCAGAAACACACAGAATAACTTTCAATCTCCCTTGGTCTGGTGCTCCATGCAAGATCTCACCTCGTGGAGTTTCAATGATCATGAGAACGGTGAGGAATCAGCCCAGAACTACATGGGAGAATCTTGTCAATGAGCTCAAGGCAGCCGGGACCATAGTCACCAAAAAAACAATTGGTAACACACTACACTGTGAGGGACTGAAATCCTGCAGCACCCGCAAGGTCCCCCTGCTCAAGAAAACACATGTACAGGCCTGTCTGAAGTTTACTAATGAACATCTGAATGATTCAGAGGAGAACTGGGTGAAAGTGTTGTGGTCAGATGAGACCAAAATCAAGCTCTTTGGCATCAACTCAACTCACCATGTTTGGAGAAGAAAGAATGCTGCCTATGACCCCAAGAACACCATCCCCACCATCAAAAATGGAGGTGGAAACATTATGCTTTGCGGGTGTTTTTCTGCTAAGGGGACAGGACAACTTCACCGCATCAAAAGGACGATGGGCGGGGCCATGTACCATCAAATCTTGGGTGAGAACCTCCTTCCCTCAGCCAGGGCATTGAAAATGGGTCGTGGATGGATATTCCAGCATGACAATGACCCAAAACACACAGCCAAGACAACTAAAGAGTGCCAAGAAGAAGCACATTGAGGTCCTGGAGTGGCCTAGCCAGTCTCCAGACCTTATTCCCATAGAAAATATGTGGAGGGAGCTGAAGGTTGGAGTTACCAAACGTCAGTCTCGAAACCTTAATGACTTGGAGAGGATCTGCAAAGAGGAGTCGGAAGAAATCCCTCCTGAGATGTGTGCAAACCTGGTGGACAACTACAAGAAACTTCAGACCTCTGCGATTGCCAACAAGGGTTTTGCCACCATGGTTTGCGAAGGGCTCAAATACTTCTTTCACTCATTAAAATGCAAATCAATTTATAACTTTTTTCAAATGCGATTTTCTGGATATTTTTGTTGTTATTCTGTCTCTCACTGTTGAATAAACCGACCATTAATATTATAGACTGATCATTTCTATGTCAGTGGCCAAACGTACAAAATCAGCAGGGGGATCAAATACTTTTTTCCCCATCACTGTAATTACCTGAATCTATTTCCTAATCTAAAAGTGTCAGAACTCTAACCGTAACTATTGCAAGGCTTTTAAAAAGGGAACATACCAACAAAAAAAGTGTCCCAAATGCTTTATTGACCCCCCCCCCCCCTTGTGTTCAGCATTGCAAAACATTACCTCCTCTGACATCCCAGCTGATTTCCTGCCCTCGGTGTTGAAGGGAGGTTTCAGGTAACCTCTGAAATAAAGTGGAACCAGTTCATGGAACGTGGATAAGCAGTCCTAAGTGAAGAGAAAGAATGCACCAGAAATATTTATAACAGTAATTACAGCTTGTGGCTGAGCACAGGAGATTTCATGTGTGTGTATTCATAGGTTATGTGATGCCAGGCAGGTTACATGTTGAGTCTTGGACAAGCGAGGAACGTGGGGCTGTACATCCCTGTTCTACCACACACCATACAGGAGGTGATCAGAGACAATGGCTGGCAGAACTCACAGACAATGATATCAGAGCAGCCAGCTATTGTACATGATCACCGCAGTACAATGTCATCATAGTGACACTGCACTTGCTCTGACAATATGTATAAAAAGAATTAATATAAAATACATTTTTTATTTTTTACATATGGTCACCCGAGCCGTGCAGTGTCACCATAGACAGGGAGGGTGATCAGAGATATATACAGTATCTCACAAAAGTCAGTACACCCCTCACATATTTGTAAATATTTTATTCTATCTTTTCATGTGACAGCACTGAAGAAATGACAAGCCCCACAAATTTACACTGTTATACAAGCTGTACACTCACTACTTTACATTGTAGACAAGTGTCATTTCTTCAGTGTTGTCACATGAAAAGATAGAAGAAAATATTTACAAAAATGTGAGATCAGGGGTGTACTCACTTTTGTGAGATACTGTGTGTGTGTATATAATTTTTTTTTTTTTACTTACACTCTGATTGCTTATACAGTGATCATCACTTTAGAAAGCAATCAGTAACACTGTTCAAAGGTTTCATTCATGAAACCTTTGCTTACTTCTGTGATTGGTCACAGCTATCAAATGGTACAGGGCCACTGTGATTGGCCCTGGTACCATGTGATCACTGTGACCAATCACAGAGATCACACAGTAGTAAGCATGGCATTGTGAATGACAACCTTACTACTACTACTACGTTAATTGATTGGTCACAGTGATCACATGGTACCAGGGTTGCTTGCAGAAGCCCGGTACCATAATCAGCTGTCTCCGGTGGACACACTGTGGGTCACAGATGGGGGGGGGGGGGGGGGTTCTGGGAGGACGTATGGGAACAAGAGGCCATCTTACATAAACGACCGGGTGGAAAATGCTTAGAAATGCTCCCTCCCAACACCTATGCTTACTAACCTGTGTAAGAAAGATGTATATATTTACCCATTTCAATGATGTTCCAGTCTGGTCATGTGATTGGCTCTCCTGTTCTCATGCAGTGGTGCCCTCGGGGGACAGGATGGAGTGCTGACAGCAGAATAGGCCATAGTAAGCCTATGGGTGACCTCACCACGCCAGGCTTTACCAGCTGTTGGCAAGCGCCCTCTCCCTTGTAGCCAATACAGGGGATCACATGACCAGACTGGAGCTGTCTGAAGATAGGTACCTTTTATGTATATTTCTTATACAGGTCAGAAAAGCACAGGTGTTGGGAGGGGAGAGGGAGCATTTTTAAGATTAGTTTGCGGTTTCCCGGGATTCTACTTTAATGTTTCAAAAAGTACTAAGAGACCCATTTTCACATAATAGACATGATTTAGACCCCATACACACATTATCAGATGCTCTGCAGATTTTTGTCTTCAGATTTACCAAAACCATGTAGTGCAAGGGCACCGGCCTGATTGCATACAAATTGGAACTCTTAAGGTTGGACCTCATATTACATGGTTTAGGTAAATCTGAAGACAAAAATCTGCAGAAAATCTAATAGTGTGTATGGGGCCTTAGACAGTTATTGGTCAGAGCTGCCTGTCCTCAATATTTGGATTCAATGTGCCAGCAAAATGATCATGGCACAGAAAGAGTCCCAGGAGCAGGACATACTCCTATCACTTTATATTTACTATCTTAAAAGTATTAACAATAAAAAACAACATGGAGACATATATGAAGATAAAACTCAGATGTATGAATATTCATAATACTCCTAACCTTGTACTATTCACAAACAAATATGTTCCACTTCTCCACACAGTTACTACTTGAATATGTTATGTGTGATTCTTGTCTGTGATGTAAATGCAGCCGTACTGCTTTTGGAAGCATCACTATGCAGAATCTATCTTGCATGTATGTACAGTGTCTTGAAAAAGTATTCACACCCCTTGACATTTTCCACATTTTGTCATGTTACAACCAAAAACGTAAATGTATTTTATTGGGATTTTATGTGATAGACCAACACAAAGTGGCTCATAATTGTGAAGTGGAAGGAAAATTATAAATGGTTTTCAAAATTGTTTTACAAATAAATATGTGAAAAGTGTGTGGGGTACATTTGTATGGCGCCCCCCGGAGTCAATACTTTGTAGAACCGCCTTTCACTGCAATTACAGTTGCAAGTCTTTTTGGAGATGTCTCTACCAGCTTTACACATCTAGAGAGGGACATTTTTGCCCATTCTTCTTTGAAAAATATCTCAAGCTCTGTCAGATTGTCTGTGAACAGCAATTTGCAAGTCTTGCCACAGATTCTCAATTGGATTCAGGTCTGGACTTTGACTGGGTCATTCTAACACATGAATATGCTTTGATCTAAACCATCCCATTGTAGCTCTGGCTGTATGTTTCGGGTCGTTGTCCTGCTGGAAGGTGAACCTCCACCCCAGTCTCAAGTCTTCTGCAGACTCTAAAAGGTTTTCTTCTAAGATTGTCCTGTATTTGGCTCCATCCATCTTCCCATCAACTCTGACCAGCTTTCCTGTCCCTGCTGAAGAAAAGCATCCCCACAACATTAAGCTGCCACCACCATGTTTCACGGTGGGGATGGTGTGTTCAGGGTGATGTGCAGTGTTAGTTTTCCACCACACACAGCGTGTGCTTTTAGGCCAAAAAGGTAAATTTTGGTCTCATCTGACCAGAGCACCTTCTTCCACATGTTTGCTGTGTCCCCCACATGGCTTCTCACAAACTACAAACAGGACTTCTTATGACTTTCTTTCACCAATGTCTTTCTTCTTGTCACTCTTCCATAAAGGGCAGATTTATTGAGTGCACTAATAGTTGTCCTGTGGACAGATTCTCCCACCTGAGCTGTGGATCTCTGCAGCTCCTCCAGAGTTACCATGGACCTCTTGGCTCTTCTCTGATTAATGCTCTCCTTGCCCGGCCGGTCAGTTTAGGTGGACAGCCATGTCTTGGTAGGTTTGCAGTTGTGCCATACTCTTTATATTTTTGGATGATGGATTGAACAGAGCTCCGTGAGATGTTCAAAGCTTGGGATATTTTGTTATAACCTAACCCTGCTTTAAACTTCTCCACAACTTTATCCCTGACCTGCCTGGTGTGTTCCTTGGCCTTTATGATGCTGTTTGTTCACTAAGATTCTCTAACAAACCTCTGAGGGTTTCACAGAACAGCTGTATTTATACTGGGATTAAATTAGACACAGCTGGACTCTATTTACTAATTAGGTGACTTCTGAAGGCAATTGGTTCCATTAGATTTTAGTTAGGGGTATCAGAGTAAAGGGGGCTGAATACAAATATACCCCCCACACTTTTCGCATATTTATTTGTAAGAAATTTTGAAAACCATTTATCATTTTCCTTCCACTTCACAATTATGTGCCACTTTGTGTTGGTCTATCGCATAAAATCCCAATAAAATACATTTACGTTTTTGGTTGTAAGATGACAAAATGTGGAAAATTTCAAGGAGTATGAATACTTTTTCAAGGCACTGTATATACAAATGTGCCAATTCTTGGGCCACGCATAAACTTCAGCTTTAAAGTGATACTAAACACACACACACTTTCATTTACATTCTTCATTCTATTTCTGTATGAGGATGACGGCACTGTAATTATTTTAATAAAAAATAAAAACCATCTAAGAACCTTTTTATAATCGATATCCAGCTGTCACATGACCCAGCTCTCTCCCAGCTTGTCTGCAGGGAAACATAAGCAGGAGGAGCTTCTAGTCCTCTGCTGCTGGTCACATGTTCAAAAAACAAAAAAAAAACAGCCTTTGGAATACAGCGTAAAAAGAAATAATTAATATCAATAAACTGTTTTAAATTTTCACACAAATCTATATTTGAAATAAAATTCGTATTTTGTGGAAATAACATGGTGTGGGCAGATTTCGCTGTGTCACGCCCCTCCCGCCTGTGTTTTTGAATAAAAGAGAGGTGAAGCCTCCATAGTTACTAAGGTTGAATAAAGACACCAGTCCATCGAGTTCAACCTGAGCAAGTGTGGGTGCGTGTCTACAACTAACCCTATTTTTTTATTTTTTATTTAAGGTACCCATATAGCGCTGTGTCAATTTTTACGCAGCGCTCCACACATATATCGCACACTCACATCGATCCCTACCCTCAAGGAGCCCACAATCCAAGGTCCCTAACATTCATATACTAGGGGCCAATTTTGGACAGAAGCCAATTAACCTACCAGCATGTCTTTGGAGTGTGGGAGGAAACCGGAGTACCCAGAGGAAACCCACGTAGGCACAGGGAGAACATGCAAACTCCAGGCAGGTAGTGTCGTGTTGGGATTTGAACCAGCGACCCTTTTTACTGCTAGGTGAGAGTGCTATCCACTACACCACTGTGCTGCCCTTACAACACCACTGCCCTGCCTCCATCAATCTACATGTAATATCCCGCACCATTGTGCTCATCAATGCCCACCAGTTCAGCCTATCAGTGCCCATCAGTGCCGCCTCATCAGCGCACATCAGTGGAGAAAGATTACTTGGTTACAAAATTTACTGACAGAAACTACGTAAAAAAAAAATTTTTTCAAAATTTTTAGTAAAAAATAAAAAACTCAGCAGTGATTTTGGTTTGGGTACAGTGTAGGATGACGGCGCAATTGTCTTTCAAAGTGCGACAGCGCTGAAAGCTGAAAAATGGCCTGGGCAGGGAGGGGGTGTAAGTGCCCGGTAGGCAACTGGTTAAGTATATTATTATATTGTGTGTAGGTAGAATATGTGAAATTCTAATAGTGATGTGCAACAGGCAAATACATACATAAAACACAACATAACTAACACCTTTATAGGGAGATGAACACGGCCCATAATCCTAATGGCAGATGAATAGTTGGGAGGACAGCACCAGATTTTAGCGTTACTGAGACTGACTGGTTCATCACTTACCCGCTGCTCTTTGGCACAGATGTAAGTGAACCACTTCAGGCCAGCTGCCACGTGAGTGATCTCATCAGTGTAAATGACTTCCAGTACCCGGGCTGAGCTTTCATCCCCCTGAGCTGAGAATCGCTGTAATGTCTGCGGGTGGACATCCAGACCCCTAAAAACCACACAATTAATATTCCATTAATTACTGAGAACAGAACATGAGGCACATGGTAAAGCTGCAGAATGCCAACATATTCCACAATCACACTGCACTATTCACATTAGAGATACGCCGGATCCACACACCACGGGGTGCAATCTGCGGACTCTGGCAACTGTTTTACACAACAGATAAGGATTGTGGGCCTTATGCTACTGATATAATGTGCAACAGTCCCTATTTCATGGACCACACAGCAGAATAATAGTCCTCATTCACACGAGGCGGACTCTGTTTCCACAGAGCCCGCCTCGGTCCGCCGGCTCAGCGGGAGATCTCTCCGTTGATCTCCGCTGAGCCGGCGGATGACAGGTCCCTCTCTGCTCACTGAGCGGGGAGGGGCTTGTCAGGTGCCGCTGCCGCCTATGGAGGGATCGGATGAAAACGGACAGCATGTTCTCACCCAATCCGATAGCGACGGATCTGGACGTAGGGCCATCCGTCTGCTTTTTGCGGATCGGACCGGGACATGTCTCCGCTGACATCTGTCGCTCCACAGGCTAACATGGAGCGCCCGTTCAGGTCCGATCGTGTGAAAGGGGCCTTACACATGCAGGTATGTTTTTGTAGTGTGGAAAGGTTTGTCTAAACTAGTTGTTCTCAAATCTTGAAATCCCCTGTTTTTGTGTGTGTTTGTTTGGCCCAGGTCTGGTCACCTCCACCTGTAACCAATTAATGGATTGATTTTTTAATGAAGTAATTTATGCCCTTCATACTTCACAAAGGCTGCTTCCCTTATATATATATATATATATACTTGTTTTTAATGTCATTTTTTTAAGCTTTTGATGAAGGCCGAAACGCGTCGAATTTTTGGATGAGGTTATTGCTGTACTGCTCAAATAAATATTTTCTATGGAGAAGCTGTCGAGTTGCTGGCCTATACTTTCTATGGATCTTTTGTGAGCTTAGCCAGAGCACCGACTACTCTACACACCAACTATACTATATAGCCGTAGAGCTTGGGTGAGTTTTTCTAGTGGTTCTCAAATACCCCCAATGGGCCATGTTTTGGGAACTTACCTTAGATAAAATAGCTCTTATCAATACCATGTTATTGATATTGATTTAAAGCAGATGTGCAGAGTAAAGGAAAACCTGAAAACCTTGACGACTGAGGTTGAGAATCACTGGTCTAAACCATAGGTGTCCAACCTACGGAACCCCAGCTGTTGCGGAACTACATTACCCATGGGGCATTGCAAAGAAAGTCCCGTGTGGTAATGCAAGGCCAACAGTTACAAGCATGACTCCCAAAGGCAGAAGCATGATGGGATTTGTAGTAACACAACAGCTGGAGGGCCGCAAGTTGGACACCCATGGTCTAAACCTAGGGGGGAACATACAGACTCCATGCAGATAGTGACCCTGGAAAAAAAATGAGGCTCAAGGCCCCAGAGTGTGTAGAACCAGACTGCATACTGTACAATGTTACCTGGCTTCATGGACCATATGTACAATAGCCAGACGTCCAAGGAGGTCATGAGCCGTGTCTGAAGCAGACTGCCACAGTCCTGGAAGAAACATAAAATATGTTTTTTGCCAAAAATGCACATTGAGGTCTATATATATATATATATATATATATATATATATATATATATATATATATATATAAAAATTTGCTGGCATGACTCAAGCAGTCAGTCACACAACTGTCACAAATAATTTCCGTAATTGATGGAATATTTTTTCTTTACTTAGTATACTTAGTGTAGCTTCCGAAGATCGTCAGTTCCATCAAGTGGCATGATTGGGGTATTTCAGAAAAATATTGCATTATGGCCACTAGATGGAGCTGACGATCTTCGGAAGCTACATCAGCCATTCTCAACTAGGGTTCCTCCAGAGCAGAGTTTCTCAATCAGGGCTCCGCCACAATCTACCCATCAGTCACAGGCAGCTGACAAGTAGATTACGTCTCCTCTGTTGACGTATACAGAGCTAGGCAGGGAAGCGACTGCGATAGTGCTAGCTGTGGAGGGCTGTTCCACTCTGGCCTCTCCTCCCCCCCCCCATCCATCCGAGGTGCTTGTAAATGACATCACCTGGGATGGACATGAGGGAAGGAGGGGCTGGCGGGGAACAGCGCACCACAGAGGACTTCATATGCAGCAGCTTCCCTGCGTTGCTCTGCATATGAAGGAAAACACCGCTAGTGTAATGTGCCCTGATATGTGCCCTGCTCTCAGGTAATTTGTCCTACTTTCATATAACGTGCCCTGCTTGACCCCCTGTACCCTGCCCCCTGCCCTGCTGCCCCCCCCCCCTGTACACTGTACATCTCAAGTTGAGCCCGGAATCGAGCATCTGTGCAGAAAAAAGCAAACACAAATTTCACATGAAATAGGTACATTTTATTATCAATTCCATTATTTAATGATATTTCTAAAAATAACTAACTGTTATATCAACAGCTGGCTGATCACAGCAATTGTGAGCAATTTCCGTGCACTGTAGATCTGAACATTGTTTCAGGGGTTCCCCGAGATATCAAACTTTTTGCCAAGGGTGCCTCCAAAGTAAAAAAAGGTTGAAAAGCCCTGCTCTAGAGGTTGCCAGGGATTCCATGAGCTGTGGATTACTGACCTCTCATTTGATGGCACCTTCATAGTGCTAGGGCTAAAGCTACTTGGCAAAGCCAAGTAAGGGTAGACTTTAGGGGGGGGGGGGGCGGATTGTGGCCAGTTGGGGTAGCAAATGTCCTGCGCCCAGCATCAGTGAGAATAAACATGGCTGCAGGGTTGGTGGTCAGAAGGAGGAGTAGTGCCCCATCATTGGCATCAGTTTAACCAATAGTGCCCCATAGTACTTCTTGCCCTCACGTCTCTGTATGTTTTTTTTTATGTACATGTCCATACGGGAAAATATTGGAATATTAATTATATACCAATAGTCAATTTTAATTTTTTACATTGAAATGTTTTAGATCTGATGGTATTTAGTATACAGTGGGGACGGAAAGTATTCAGACCCCCTTAAATTTTCCACTCTTTGTTATATTGCAGCCATTTGCTAAAATCATTTAAGTTCATTTTTTTTCCTCAATAATGTACACACAGCACCCCATATTGTACACACAGCACCCCATATTGTACACACAGCGCCCCATATTGTACACACAGCACCCCATACTGACAGAAAAACACAGAATTGTTGACATTTTTGCAGATTTATTAAAAAAGAAAAACTGAAATATCACATGGTCCTAAGTATTCAGACCCTTTGCTGTGACACTCATAGATTTAACTCAGGTGCTGTCCATTTCTTCTAATCATCCTTGAGATGGTTCTACACCTTCATTTGAGTCCAGCTGTGTTTGATTTTACTGATTGGACTTGATTAGGAAAGCCACACACCTGTCTATATAAGACTTTACAGCTCACAGTGCATGTCAGAGCAAATGAGAATCATGAGGTCAAAAGGAACTGCCTGAAGAGCTCAGAAGAGACAGAATTGGGGCAAGGCACAGATCTGGCCAAGGTTACAAAAAAATTTCTGCTGCACTTAAGGTTCCTAAGAACACAGTGGCCTCCATAATCCTTAAATGGAAGACGTTTGGGACGACCAGAACCCTTCCTAGAGCTGGCCATCCGGCCAAACTGAGCTATCGGGGGAGAAGAGCCTTGGTGAGAGAGGTAAAGAAGAACCCAAAGATCACTGTGGCTGAGCTCCAAAGATGCAGTCTGATGATGGGAGAAAGTTGTAGAGAGTCAACCATCACTGCAGCCCTCCACCAGTCGGGGGTTTATGGCAGAGTGGCCCGACGGAATCCTCTTCTCAGTGCAAGACACATGAAAGCCTGCATGGAGTTTGCTAAAAAAACACCTGAAGGACTCCAAGATGGTGAGAAATATGATTCTTTGGTCTGATCAGACCAAGATAGAACTTTTTGGCCCTAATTCTAAGCGGTATGTGTGGAGAAAACCAGGCACTGCTCATCACCTGTCTAATACAGTCCCAACAGTGAAGCATGGTGGTGGCAGCATCATGCTGTGGGGGTGTTTTTCTGCTGCAGGGACAGGATGACTGGTTGCAATCGAGGGAAAGATAAATGCGGCCAAGTACAGGGATATCCTGGACGAAAACCTTCTCCAGAGTGCTCAGGACCTCAGACTGGGCCGAAGGTTTACCTTTCAACAAGACAATGACCCTAAGCACACAGCTAAAATAACGAAGAAGTGGCTTCACATCAACTCCGTGACTGTTCTTGAATGGCCCAGCCAGAGCCCTGACTTAAACCCAATTGAGCATCTCTGGAGAGACCTAAAAATGGCCGCCCACCAAAGTTTACCATCCAACCTGACAGAACTGGAGAGGATCTGCAAGGAGGAATGGCCGAGGATCCCCAAATCCAGGTGTGAAAAACTTGTTGCATCTTTCCCAAAAAGACTCATGGCTATATTGGATCAAAAGGGGCTTCTACTAAATACTGAGCAAAGGGTCTGAATACTTAGGACCATGTGATATTTCAGTTTTTCTTTTTTTAATAAATCTGCAAAAATGTCAACAATTCTGTGTTTTTTCTGTCAATATGGGGTGTTGTGTGTACAATATGGGGAGCTGTGTGTACAATATGGGGTGCTGTGTGTACAATATGGGGTGCTGTGTGTACAATATGGGGGGCTGTGTGTACAATATGGGGGGCTGTGTGTACAATATGGGGAGCTGTGTGTACAATATGGGGTGCTGTGTGTACAATATGGGGTGCTGTGTGTACATTAATGAGGAAAAAAATGAACTTAAATGATTTTAGCAATTTAGAATGGCTGCAATATAACAAAGAGTGAAAAATTTAAGGGGGTCTGAATACTTTCTGTCGCCACTGTATATGCTTTTTTTTACTTTTTGTATAAACGATTGATATCAAATCTTTTGCAGGTTCTTATGATGATTAATTTGATTTTGTTTATAGTCAATTTGTGATTTTTCACATCTGTATTTGTATTATTATCTATTACACATTTTTCTTTACTATTTTTTAGCCTTTGATTGCACCACATGGGGAAGTTGCATATACATATACGTATGTATGTATGTATGTATGTATGTATGTATGTATGTATGTATATATATATATATATATTTTTTTTTTTTAGTTATTCTTTTTTTTGAATTTATTGTATTCATTAGCTCTTTGCTTCTCCCCTCCAGGTGCAATTCATTTCGGGCATTAACAAGGTCTGATTTTCTGGGGAGGTTTCTTCCAACATTGCTTTGCATTTGATTGGCTGTCTATTTTTCATTAGCCCCATATATACATAAGATCAGACTTTGTTTATTCAGCTATGACTAAGCATCTGTTTGTGATGTGAAATGCGTTAGAGGTTCTTCCCTATCTTCTATGCTTAAGATATGAATGTTCTCGGATTATAATCTTTCAATAAAGATGCCTTCAGCGGTGTGCGGCCATCCAGGATTTTTCCTTCCAGCCCCATAGTACTGTAGCTGTCATTGGGATGAATAAGGGCACTAATGGACAGATAAAGGGTAGCAAAGGGCTGCACTTTGAGACACATGTTGCAGAGGTTTTTTTCTGGTGTGAGAAGGTTGAGAAAGTTTGTATTACACAAATTACAGCGATTATTTGTGACAGCCGTATAAATACTTGAGACGTGCCCACACCAATATTTTTTTTTTTTTAATTAAAAGACCCCGTAATCATACAGTACAGGATATAGTGTGATAAGAACATACCATTGTGGACAGGAAGATCACCAAATGTACTCCCCAGCTCTGTAAGGCGCTTCTGTAGAAGGCAGTAATGCTGAGAAAGAGATGAAGCCACACGTTAGATAAATTGAATATTAAAGTGCCTTGAAAAAGTATTCATACCCCTTGAAATTTTCCACATTTTGTCATGTTACAACCAAAAATGTAAATGGAATTTATTGGGATTTTATGTGATAGACCAACACAAAGTGGCACATAATTGTGAAGTGGAAGGAAAATAATAAATGGTTTTCAACATTTTTTACAAATAAATATGTGAAAAGTGTGTGGGGTACATTTGTATGGCGCCCCCCGGAGTCAATACTTTGTAGAACCCCCTTTCACTGCAATTACAGCTGCAAGTCTTTTTGGGGATGTCTCTACCAGCTTTGCACATCTAGAGAGGGACATTTTTGCCAATACTTCTTTGCAAAATAGCTCAAGCTCTGTCAGATTGGATGGAGAGCGTCTGTGAACAGCAATTTTCAAGTCTTGCCACAAATTCTCATCTGGATTTAGGTCTAGACTTAGACTGGGCCATTCTAACACATTAATATGCTTTGATATAAACCATTCCATTGTAGCTCTGGCTGTATGTTTCGGGTTGTTGTCCTGCTGGAAGGTGAACCTCCACCCCAGTCTTAAGACTTTTGCAGACTCTAACAGGTTTTCTTCTAAGATTGTCCTGTATTTGGCTCCATCCATCTTCCCATCAACTCCGACCAGCTTCCCTGTCCCTGCTGAAGAAAAGCATCCCCACAACATGATGCTGCCACCACCATGTTTCACAGTGGGGATGGTGTGTTCATGGTGATGTGCAGTGTTAGTTTTCCACCACACATAGCGTTTTGCTTTTAGGCCAAAAAGTTCAATTTTTGTCTCATCTGAGCAGAGCACCTTCTTCCACATGTTTGCTGTGCCCCCCACATGGTTTCTTGCAAACTGCAAACAGGACTTCTTATGACTTTCTTTCACCAATGTCTTTCTTCTTGTCACTCTTCCATAAAGGTCAGATTTGTGGAGAACACGACTAATAGTTGTCCTGTGGACAGATTCTCCCACCTGAGCTGTGGATCTCTGCAGCTCCTCCAGAGTTACCATGGGCCTCTTGGCTCTTCTCTGATGAATGCTCTCCTTGCCCGGCCGGTCAGTTTAGGTGGACGGTCATGTCTTGGTAGGTTTGCAGTTGTGCCATACTCTTTCCATGTTCGGATGATGGATTGAACAGAGCCCTGTGAGATGTTCAAAGCTTGGCATATTTTTTTATAACCTAACTCTACTTTAAACTTCTCCACAACTTTATCCCTGACCTGTCTGGTGTGTTCCTTGGCCATCATGATGCTGTTTGTTCACTAAAGTTCTCCAACAAACCTCTGAGGGCTTCACAGAACAGCTGTATTTATACTGAGATTAAATTACATACAGGTGGACTCTATTTACTAATTAGGTGACTTCTGAAGGCAATTGGTTCAGCTAGATTTTAGTTAGGGGGTATCGGAGTAAAGTCCACACTTTTCACATTTATTTGTAAAAAATGTTGAAACCATTTATCATTTTCCTTTCACTTCACAATTATGTGCCACTTTGTGTTGGTCCATCACATAAAATCCCAATAAAAATACATTTACGTTTTTGGTTGTAACATGACAAAATGTGGAAAATTTCAAGGGGTATGAATACTTTTTCAAGGCACTGTAGTAAGTGGATTATTTTCTGACTACGAACCTTTGCTTCATCTCCGGCCACCTTTACAAAGTCTGAGAAGAACTCTCTTGGAAGTTTCTCTCCAGATTGCAGCTGGAAGTGAGCAAAACGTGCGATAATGTCCCAGGACAGGTCTATGGCCCACTGTTCAATGTTCGCTAGAGAGTGCAGCAATGCAATCCTACTGGCCTATAGAAAACATAAGACAGAAGAATCACCAATCCAAAATAAGCCAAGGGAACCTTTGCACTAAATATCAGTTTAATTTTGGAAAATTTGGAAACAACGAAAAGGGTTAGTTCACCTTTACCAAAAAACTGCCTATGCAAGCTGAGCTCTCAGAGCTACTGGAAATGGGAATACAAAATATATAAAAATAATTAAAAAATAAAATAAATCATACACACCTAGATGGCTGCAGCACTGATCCCAGCTGGAGCTGTCCCTCTCTGGCTTACCCCGAGAAACGAGTGATCAAAGACCGCTGATCTTGCAGTTCTCCCCTCCGCTCTGTGCAGAGAGCGTGGGGCTGTGGAGGGGACAGGTGGGGCTGAGCAGCATGTTGAGAGGCTGAGCCAGCTACCAGTCCAGGCTTCTGGGTGGATCCCACCTGTAAAGTCCAGATCTTTCCTGAGCCTGGACCGGCTGAAAGGAGTCAGCCGGCAACGGGCTTTAGCCTGCTGTCAGCTGGAAATGGGTCACAGGAGTGCAGAACGAACTGTGATCCATAGGAGAAGTGTAGCGAAATTGCTTTGGCTATACTTCCCCTTTAAGGGGACGCGGATGTAAAAGAGGGAATTGAATTTAAACGGGGGACTCGGATGTAAAGGGGGACTTCTGCTGTAAAGTTATTTCTTGGAGCATGTTTATGCTTTCATTTAAAAAAAAGATTTTTTTTTCTGCCTGTGAATATTTGTAAAATATACTATATAACCAAAATCGCTTTGGCTTTACTTCTCCTTTAAGGGGAGGTTCCGATGTAAAGGAGGAATTGGATTTAAGAGGAGACCTGGATGTAAAGGGGGGAGACTCGGATGAAAAGGGGGGAGACTCGGATGTAAAGGGGAGAGACTCGGATGTAAAGGGGAGAGACTCGGATGTAAAGAGGAGACTCGGATGTAAAGGGGGAGAGACTCGGATGTAAAAGGGGAGAGACTCGGATGTAAAAGGGGAGAGACTCGGATGTAAAAGGGGAGAGACTCGGATGTAAAAGGGGAGAGACTCGGATGTAAAAGGGGAGAGACTCGGATGAAAAGGGGGAGACTCGGATGTAAAGGGGGGAGACTCGGATGTAAAGGGGGAGAGACTCGGATGTAAAAGGGGAGAGACTCGGATGTAAAAGGGGAGAGACTCGGATGAAAAGGGGGGAGACTCGGATGTAAAGGGGGGAGACTCGGATGTAAAGGGGAGGAGACTCGGATGTAAAGGGGAGGAGACTCGGATGTAAAAGGGAGGAGACTCGGATGTAAAGGGGGAGACTCGGATGAAAAGGGGGGAGACTTGGATGTAAAGGGGGGAGACTCGGATGTAAAGCGGGGAGACTCGGATGTAAAGGGGGGAGACTCGGATAAGATGGGACTTGGATGTAAAGGGGGGTCTCGGATGTAAAGGGGGGAGACTCGGATGAAAAGGGGGGAGACTCGGATGAAAAGGGGGGAGACTCGGATGAAAAGGGGGGAGACTCGGATGTAAAGGGGGGAGACTCGGATGAAAAGGGGGGAGACTCGGATGTAAAGGGGGGAGACTCGGATGTAAAGGGGGGAGACTCGGATGTAAAGGGGGGAGACTCGGATGAAAAGGGGGGAGACTCGGATGAAAAGGGGGGAGACTCGGATGTAAAGGGGAGAGACTCGGATGTAAAGGGGAGAGACTCGGATGTAAAGAGGAGACTCGGATGTAAAGGGGGAGAGACTCGGATGTAAAAGGGGAGAGACTCGGATGTAAAAGGGGAGAGACTCGGATGTAAAAGGGGAGAGACTCGGATGTAAAAGGGGAGAGACTCGGATGAAAAGGGGGAGACTCGGATGTAAAGGGGGGAGACTCGGATGTAAAGGGGGGAGACTCGGATGTAAAGGGGGAGAGACTCGGATGTAAAAGGGGAGAGACTCGGATGTAAAAGGGGAGAGACTCGGATGAAAAGGGGGGAGACTCGGATGTAAAGGGGGGAGACTCGGATGTAAAGGGGAGGAGACTCGGATGTAAAGGGGAGGAGACTCGGATGTAAAGGGGGGAGACTCGGATGAAAAGGGGGGAGACTCGGATGTAAAGGGGGGAGACTCGGATGTAAAGGGGAGGAGACTCGGATGTAAAGGGGAGGAGACTCGGATGTAAAAGGGAGGAGACTCGGATGTAAAGGGGGAGACTCGGATGAAAAGGGGGGAGACTCGGATGTAAAGGGGGGAGACTCGGATGTAAAGCGGGGAGACTCGGATGTAAAGGGGGGAGACTCGGATAAGATGGGACTTGGATGTAAAGGGGGGTCTCGGATGTAAAGGGGGGAGACTCGGATGAAAAGGGGGGAGACTCGGATGAAAAGGGGGGAGACTCGGATGAAAAGGGGGGAGACTCGGATGAAAAGGGGGGAGACTCGGATGTAAAGGGGGGAGACTCGGATGTAAAGGGGGGAGACTCGGATGTAAAGGGGGGAGACTCGGATGTAAAGGGGGGAGACTCGGATGTAAAGGGGGGAGACTCGGATGTAAAAGGGGAGAGACTCGGATGAAAAGGGGGGAGACTCGGATGTAAAGGGGGAGACTCGGATGAAAAGGGGGGAGACTCGGATGTAAAGCGGGGAGACTCGGATGTAAAGGGGGGAGACTCGGATAAGGGGGGACTTGGATGTAAAGGGGGGTCTCGGATGTAAAGGGGGAGACTCGGATGAAAAGGGGGGAGACTCGGATGAAAAGGGGGGAGACTCGGATGAAAAGGGGGGAGACTCGGATGAAAAGGGGGGAGACTCGGATGAAAAGGGGGGAGACTCGGATGAAAAGGGGGGAGACTCGGATGAAAAGGGGGAGACTCGGATGTAAAGGGGGGAGACTCGGATGTAAAGGGGGGAGACTCGGATGTAAAAGGGGAGAGACTCGGATGAAAAGGGGGGAGACTCGGATGTAAAGGGGGAGACTCGGATGAAAAGGGGGGAGACTCGGATGTAAAGCGGGGAGACTCGGATAAGGGGGGACTTGGATGTAAAGGGGGGTCTCGGATGTAAAGGGGGAGACTCGGATGAAAAGGGGGGAGACTCGGATGAAAAGGGGGGAGACTCGGATGAAAAGGGGGGAGACTCGGATGAAAAGGGGGGAGACTCGGATGAAAAGGGGGGAGACTCGGATGAAAAGGGGGGAGACTCGGATGAAAAGGGGGGAGACTCGGATGAAAAGGGGGGAGACTCGGATGAAAAGGGGGGAGACTCGGATGAAAAGGGGGGAGACTCGGATGAAAAGGGGGAGACTCGGATGTAAAGGGGGGAGACTCGGATGTAAAAGGGGAGAGACTCGGATGTAAAGGGGGAGACTCGGATGAAAAGGGGGGAGACTTGGATGTAAAGGGGGGAGACTCAGATGTAAAGCGGGGAGACTCGGATGTAAAGGGGGGAGACTCGGATAAGGGGGGACTTGGATGTAAAGGGGGGTCTCGGATGTAAAGGGGGAGGCTCGGATGTAAAGGGGAGGCTCGGATGTAAAGGGGGAGGCTCGGATGTAAAGGGGGAGGCTCGGATGTAAAGGAGAAGGCTCGGATGTAAAAGGGGGAGGCTCGGATGTAAAGGGGAGGCTCGGATGTAAAGGGGAGGCTCGGATGTAAAGGGGGGACAAGGATGTAAAGGGGAGGCTCGGATGTAAAGGGGGGACTCAGATGTAAAGGGGCGAATCGGATGTAAAGGGGGGAATCGGATGTAAAGGGGGGAATCGGATGTAGAGGGGGGACTCGGATGTAAAGGGGGGACTCGGATGTAAAGGGGGGACTTGGATGTAAAGGGGGGACTGGGATGTAAAGGGGGAGACTCGGATGTAAAGGGGAGGCTCGGATGTAAATCTATATCTTGATCTTTTGTTTAAAAACTGATTTTTTTGGGGGGCCCGTGAATATTTGTAAAATATACAATATAGCCAAAGTCACTTTGGCTATACATCTCCTTTAAAGGGAGTCTCTGATGTAAAGTGGGAATTGGATTTAAAGGGGAAACTCAGATTTAAAGGGGAAACTCGGATTTAAAGGGAGGACTCAAATGTAAAGGGGGGAATCGGATTTAAAGGGGGGGAAATCGGATGTAAAGGGGGGGGGGGACTCGGATGTAAAGGGGGGGGACTCGGATGTAAAGGGGGAATCAGTTTTAAAGTGGGGACTCATATGTAGAGGGGGGACTCGGATGAAAATTTTTTTCTTCTTCATACATTATATATATATATATATATATATATATATATATATATATATATATATATATATATATATATATATATATATAAATAAATGTATGTAGATTTATTTATTTATTTTTTTGGCAGATTTTTTTTGATTTATTTGTAAAATATACAATGTAGCCCTTCTAATGAAAAGTTTGGAGACTCCCAGGCATAGGCAAACAAGGACGATGGTGGGAGGGGGCTGGTCTGGCCCCCACCTAGGGAAAAGATAACTTTATATAAAAAATATATAAAATTCTTGAGCTCTCTGTTGATGAAGTGTGTAGTTAATGAAGTGATGCCGTGTTACATATTTCCTGTGACGGGCCCTCGGAGATGAATTCCATCATTTGGATAGGCTGGTTGTGTGTGACGTTTATGTATAAAATGATAAATAACATTTTACCTTACAGCTAAAAAAAAAAGATCCATCAAATCCAAGGTATCCTAACAATGTCCTGATACTGACAAGACTGTACTGACCAGTTCGTTGGATTTATTTAAAGAGGGTCTTTGGATGGTTTATCAGAAATCCGAGTCGGAATGTGTTGTCGGAACACAACGTCAGAGTTGCTATGGATACGGGGATACTTATCGTTCCATACAAAATTAGTAAGTGTTACGTGAGGCTCGGACAGCTCCTTGGATTGTGCGGAGACGAACATATTTGGAAGGAACTTTTAAGGCTTACTTCAAAAATCGCAAAACAAGGTCATTTATCCAACATCCTAGAAACAGGTATGCAGAGAAATATAATCAAAAACGAAAAAGGTATAAAGGGAGTGCGATCGTGTAGGTCGAAGATGTTGGAGAGACGATGAACCCTTTTGCTGCCAGAGCCGGTTTTGCAAATTTTTTTGTACATGTTAAGATACACATTTTAGACCTGAAGGGTTAAAACCCCCAAACACTACAGCAGAGACCCTGGAGAATAAAATGGTGGTAGTTGCAAGTTTGTTTGTTTTTTCTGTCACATGACATTAGCACAATGGGTTATCAAACCCATATTTTCAGTAAAACATACATGGAAGATAATTTTAGTGCACACACGTTCAATATATTACCCAATTTTTGGTAAATAATAAAAAATGAGGTTGTGTCGAGTAAATAGATACCCAACATTTGAAGACTTAAAACTGCATGTGCATGTGAGACAGTGACAAACTTTGATACCCCAAATTATCTACACGTGAGGATTTAACAGGTCCTCAGTTTAGAGTCAACCGTGATGGCCCTAGAATTGTTGCTCTCTCTCTGGTGTGCATGGTACTATCCATTGGGGTTGATTTACTAAATATGGAGAGTGTAAAATCTGGTGCAGCTGTGCATGGTGGCCAATCAGCTTCTAACTTCAGCTTGTTCAGTTAAGCTTTGAAAAAAAAAAAAACCTGGCAGCTGGGGCTGCAACACTCTGCAAGCGCCCGGCATGCTTCTGCGGGGTCCAAGGGGTTAAAGCAGGTGGTGAGAAAGCAACACGACGCTGCCTGCTTTAACCCCTTGTTTGCTGTAATGCACAAGGTTGCAGGGCATTTTTAGAGTGGCCTCATTCACTTGAATGGCAGGTGCTAAACCCACCAACCATGACAGGGTGTATGACTCTTGCTGCAGCTGCGACATGTGTACACCCCTGGCCGCTGCAGCTAAAGGGGGTGCAGTTGGGGAGGGGGTAAAAAAAGCACATCTTAAAGGTTTTGTAAAGGTTCATGTTTTTTCACCTTAATCTTAATGCATCCTATGCATTAAGGTGAAAAAACACCTGTCAGTGACCGACCCACCAGCCCCCCCTTTTACTTACCTGAACCCTCAAACTTGTCCCACGGGAACGCGCTGTCCCTCTGCTGTTGACTGGATAGATTGATAGCAGCACAGCCATTGGCTCCCGGGGGGTGGCGCTGAGTCCTGCAATGCAATGCCCCCAAGGTAACCCCCCCGGGAGAGCACTTCTCCCAGGGGGGTTATCTGATGGGGGGAGGAGCCGCGAGAGCCATCGAGGGACCCCAGAAGACAAAATTCAGGGCCACTCTGTGCAAAACGAGCTGCACAGTGGAGGCAAGTATGACATGTTTGTTATTTTTTTTAAAAAACATGAACCTTTAATGTCACTTTAAGTATGGGGTTTTACCACCCCACAAACTGCAAATGTAAACCAACCCTAATGTTCTGAGCCCCCTATAAGGCTGCTTTCACACTGATGTGCTGTGGTTTCCCAGCACCGCAGGTGCAGCATAGTGCATTTGCAACATTCCTGGGTTAGCTGCGCTTTGCCATAGACTTCTATTATATCCTGCAGGTGTGGTTCACTTTTTGAAAGTGCACCAAAACTCCTGCATTCAGAAAGTGCACCAAAACTCCTGCATTCAGAAAGTGCACCAAAACTCCTGCATTCAGAAAGTGCACCAAAACTCCTGCATTCAGAAAGTGCACCAAAACTCCTGCATTCAGAAAGTGCACCAAAACTCCTGCATTCAGAAAGTGCACCAAATCCGCAGGATAGAATAGAAGTCTATAGCAAAGCGCAGCTAACCCAGGACAGTTGCATATGCACTGCGCAGGATATAGTAGAGGTCTATGGCGCAGCAAACCCGAAGGAAAGGTGCAGGTACGCTGTACTGCACCCGGGGTGTGGGTAAACCGCAGCACATCAGTGTGAAAGCAGCCCTATACTATTATGCCCGGTGTATTGCTTCACACTGACCTGAAGATCTCTTATAAGAGGTGGAGTGCAGCTGGAATCACTCCCCATGGGACAGCGCTACAGAGGAGGCTTATGCAGCTCTTGCTTCCTACTAGACCTCCAACTTTACAAGTAGTTCTTCTGCATTGCACTCTGTTTGATGCTCTGGGTTGGAGGGTCAGCAAGCCCAGACTGCGATCTACCAGTCACCTGTCCGCGATCTACTGGTTGTTGACCCCCAGTATAGGCACTGATTTTATACGTTTTACACACAGTATCTCACAAAAGTGAGTACACCCCTCACATTTTTGTAAATATTTTCTTCTATCTTTTCATGTGACAACACTGAAGAAATGACACTTTGCTACAATGTAAAGTAGTGAGTGTACAGCTTGTATAACAGTGTAAATTTGCTGTCCCCTCAAAATAACTCAACACACAGCCATTAATGTCTAAACCGCTGGCAACAAAAGTCAGTACACCCCTAAGTGAAAATGTCCAAATTGGGCCCAATTAGCCATTTTCCCTCCCCAGTGTCATGTGACTCGTTAGTGTTACAAGGTCTCAGGTGTGAATCGGGAGCAGGTGTGTTAAATTTGGTGTTATCGTTCTCACTCTCTCATACTGGTCACTAGAAGTTCAACATGGCACCTCATGGCAAAGAACTCTCTGAGGATCTGAAAAAAGAATTGTTGCTCTACATAAAGATGACCTAGGCTATAAGAAGATTGCCAAGACCCTGAAACTGAGCTGCAGCACAGTGGCCATACAGACCATACAGCGGTTTAACAGGACAGGTTCCACTCAGAACAGGCCTCACCATGGTTGAACAAAGAAGTTGAGTCCACATGCTCAGCGTCATATCCAGAGGTTGTCTTTGGGAAATAGACGTATAAGTGCTGCCAGCATTGTTGCAGAGGTTGAAGGGGTGGGGGGGTCAGCCTGTCAGTGCTCAGACCATACGCCGCACACTGCATCAAATTGGTCTGCATGGCTGTCGTCCCAGAAGGAAGCCTCTTCTAAAGATGATGCACAAGAAAGCCTGAAGTTTGCTGAAGACAAGCAGACTAAGGAGATGGATTACTGGAACCAAGTCCTGTGGTCTGATGAGACCAAGATAAACTTATTTGGTTCAGATGGTGTGAAGCGTGTGTGGCGGCAACCAGCTGAGGAGTACAAAGACAAGTGTGTCTTGTCTACAGTCAAGCATGGTGGTGGGAGTGTCATGGTCTGGGGCTGCATGAGTGCTGCCGGCACTGGGGAGCTACAGATCATTGAGGGAACCATGAATGCCAACATGTACTGTGACATACTGAAGCAGAGCGAGATCCCCTCCCTTCAGAAACTGGGCCGCAGGGCAGTATTCCAACACGATAACGACCCCAAACACACCTCCAAGGCGACCACTGCCTTGCTAAAGAAGCTGAGGGTAAAGGTGATGGACTGGCCAAGCATGTCTCCAGACCTAAACCCTATTGAGCATCTGTGGGACATCCTCAAATGGAAGGTGGAGGAGCTCAAGGTCTCTAACATCCACCAGCTCCGTGATGTCGTCATGGAGGAGGGGAAGAGGACTCAAGTGCCAACCTGTGAAGCTCTGGTGACCTCCATGCCCAAGAGGGTTAAGGCAGTGCTGGAAAATAATGGTGGCCACACAAAATATTGACACTTTGGGCCCAATTTGGACATTTTCACTTAGGGGTGTACTGACTTTTGTTGCCAGCGGTTTAGACATTAATGGCTGTGTGTTGAGTTATTTTGAGGGGACAGCAAATTTACACTGTTATACAAGCTGTACACTCACTACTTTACACTACATCTGCAAAAGGGGCCAGCCTGAAGTGATCTAGCAGGACTTAAACAGGAAGTAAACCCTCTGAAAGAACAAATAAACACCCTGCAAGACAAAGGCATAATGAGCTAGTATGTATAGCACACTAGCTCATTATAAATTACTTACCTGAGATCGAAGCCCCAGCAGCGGTCCTCGTTCCCCTCCTCCGTCGCCACCATATCTCCCGGATTGACTTCCGGGTATCGCGGCTCTGGCGCTGTGACTGGCCGGAGCCGCGATGATGTCATTCCCGCACATGCGTGTGGGAGCCGCCACTAACAGCACGATCGCCGTTAGAAATGGCACGCTCAGTGCATCTTCGCGCCGTTGTCTACGGCGCATGCCTTTGTCTTGCAGGTCTTTTTTTTTGTTTTTCATGTGGGTTTACAACCACTTTGACAAACAAGTGGGTAACAAATGCTTTAACCACTTCAATACCGGACAGTTATACAATCTTCCTGCCCAGGCCATTTTTCAGCTTTCAGCGATGTCGCATTTTGAATGACAACACTGTACCTAAACAAAATTGTTATAAATTTTTTTCTTTTGGTGCTATTTAATTACCACTGGGTTTTTTTTATTTGTTGCTAAACAAATAAAAAAAGGCCCGAAAATTTTGAAAAAAAAAAAAGTTTTTCTTTGTTTCTGTAAATAAGTACATTTTCTTCTTCACTGACGGGCACTGATAAGCAGCACTGATGAGACGGAACTGATGGGCACTGATTGGCATTACTGGTGGGCACAGGTGGGTCTGCACTGATAATCAATGCGCTGATTATCAGCACAGACCCCCCCGTCAGGAGAGCCACTGATCGGCTCTCCTCTACCTGCGCCTTGTCAGCGTGAATAGAGGAGAAGCAAATAAACGGCACTTTCCTGGTTATGATGTGACCAGCTGTGATTGGACACAGCTGATCACATGGTAAAGAGCCTACATCATAGGCTCTTTACCAACATTGTGGATGCAGTCTGTCAGAGCGACACACTGCACCACAGATCGCCACGCTGCGTGCCGCTGGGGCAGGAGAGTGGAGGAGGGATGAGTCATACGAGAGCCAAAGAGTGCTGCAGAGCTGGAGGGGACTGGATGAGGACAGAGATAACAGGAGACTGCAGAGATCCATATATATTCATTGAGAGAGGAGAAATGTGCAGGCAAGCAGTGGTGTGTGTATGTCTGTATTAAGGATGAGCTCAGACGTGTTTGCAAACAGTACGTGCAGAGCCCGCCAGGAGGTCGGCACTGCGGAGCGCTAATCACAAGCAGTGAGACATTGTCCCGATGCCCAGCTGCAGAGATCGGGAAATGTCTCACTGCCTGTGATTAGCGCTGTGCAATGCTGACCTCCTGGCGGGCTCCGCATGTGTGGTTTGCGAACACGTCTGAGCTCATCCTAAGTCTATATATATATATATAATGTGTATGTGTGTGTCTGTGTACCTCTGTGTGTCTGTGTAAATCCAGGAAGTGAATAGGCAGTAGCTTCAGCTGCCCACAGTTAAAATGGCTGCAGCCAGATTCAGTGGAGGGAGATTTCTGCAGCATATTTGGCAAGTACAGAATCACAGTATATATATAAAATAATATGCAAAGTGGTTGGAGGGAAGCTTCAGAATGGCAAAGATGTTTTTATTACAAATTATGTAAGCAGACTGCAGTTCCTCGTTAAAACGAGAAGTTTGGAATTAAAAAAAAAAATAAAATAAAAATTCATACTCACCTAAGTGGATGAAGCTAGGACTCTCTGTCGGCTGAATACGGGCGACAGGAGTGCAGAACTAAGTGCAATTCTCTGACCCACAGGAGAAGTATGGCCAAAAGAGCTTTAACCATTCTTTTCCTTTAACCCCTTCAATACCGGGCACTTTCACCCCATTCCTGCCCAGGCCAATTTTCAGCTTTCAGCGCTGTCGCACTTTGAATGACAATTACACGGTCATGCAACACTGTACCCAAATGACATTTTTTTATCATTTTTTCCACACAAATAGAGTTTTATTTTGGTGGTATTTAATCACCACTGGATTTATGTTGTGGTAAATAAACAGAAAAAACAAAACAAAAACATTTTTCTTTGTTTCTGTTCTAACATTTTGCAAATAAATAATAAATATGCTTTAATTTTTTTTCACATACATATATATATATATATATATATTGACTGAATATCTATCACTGTCATAAACAACCATTTTTACTGAATGAAATAGATTCATTCAGCGTGCATTGTGGTGATTAGCTGTGATTTGCCACAGCTAATCTCATGGTACTGATTGTCCCTGTCTGCATGTGATCATTGTGACTAATCACAGAGATCGACACAATAGTACACAATAGATGGCATGAATCAAAGCCATTCATTGTGTACAATTGTCATGTGATCTGTTGTGATTGGTCACAGCGATCACATGGTACCGGCAGTGGACCGGTACACTGATCTGTCATCCGGTGGACACGCTTGGGTGTGGACTGTGGGGCACAAGGAGAAATCCTGGGAAGACATCATTATACAATAAGCTGGGCAGGAAAGGGTTAAAGAACCCATCTTATAATGATGGTAAAGTGTCTTTCCTCCATATGTCCCTTCATAAATATACGTGGAATGTCATTACATCTTACCAATGTTCCTCCTTTTCCTCTCTTGATCCTGCCAGGTTGTACTATGGTGAGGTTTTCTTTTCTCTTTGGTTTGGCTGGTGGTTGTGTCTGACCGATGTCTGCAATCTTTCCTGTGTTCCATAATTCCTGTGCTTGCTGAGTGAGCTTTGCCTTGGAAGAGGATGAGGAATATTTACTTTTATTTCACTCAAAATGTACACAGCGAAATCTTCAACATTATGGGGGTTATTTACTAAAGGAAAATCCACTTTGCACTACAAGTGCAAATGACAAGTGCAAAGTGCACTTGAAATTGCGCTGAAAGTGCAGTCGCTGTAAATCTGAGGGGGACAGGCAAGGAAAATAAAAATTTGCATTTTAGCCAGCACATGATTGGATGATAAAATCAGCAGAGCTTCCCCTCATTTCAGATCTACCCCTCAGATCTACAGCGACTGCACTTCCAAGTGCACTTTCAGTGCAATTTCAAATGCACTTTGCACTTGTAGTGCAAAGTGGATTTGCCTTTTGTAAATGACCCCCATTATATCACCAGTTTATTAGAACACAGACCATCAATGCTGCTCTATGCTAGATATAGGAGGTGTGACAATTTATTTCCAAGAATGGATGGAAAACAACAAAAAAAATTGCTTATCTATACACTAGTGGCTGTTGTCACCTTCACAGCAGTCCCCGAGTCTGTGCAGCAAATAAATGACATGATTATACAGCCATATGCAGTGCCTTACAAAAGTATTCACACCCCTTGAAATTTTCCACATTTTCTCATGTTACAACCAAAAATGTAAATTTATTTAATTGGGATTTTATGTGATCGACCAACACAAAGTGGCACATAATTGTGAAGTGGAAGGAAAATGATAAATGGTTTTCAAAATTTTTACAAATAAATATGTGAAAAGTGTGTGTGTGTGTGGGGGGGGGGGGGATTTGTATGGCGCCCCCCTGAGTCAATACTTTGTAGAACCGCCTTTTACTGCAATTACAGCTGCAAGTCTTTTTGGGGATGTCTCTACCAGCTTTGCACATCTAGAGAGGGACATTTTTGCCCATTCCATTGTAGCTCTGGCTGTATGTTTGGGGTCGTTGTCCTGCTGGAAGGTGAACCTCCACCTCAGTCTCAAGTCTTTTTGCAGACTCTAACAGGTTTTCTTCTAAGATTGCCCTTTATTTGGCTCCATCCATCTTCCCATCAACTCTGACCATCCACAACATGATGCTGCCACCACCATGTTTCACAGTGGGGATGGTGTGTTCAGGATAATGTACAGTATTAGTTTTCCTCCACACATAGCGTTTTGCTTTTAGGCCAAAAAGTTAAATTTTGGTCTCATCTGACCAGAGCACCTTCTTCCACATGTTTGCTGTGTCCCCCACATGGCTTCTCACAAATTGCAAACAGGACTTCTTATGACTTTCTTTCAACAATGTCTTTCTTCTTGTCACTCTTCCATAAAGGGCAGATTTGTGGAGAGCACGACTAATAGTTGTCCTGTGGACAGATTCTCCCACCTCAGCTGTGGATCTCTGCAGCTCCTCCAGAGTTACCATGGACCTCTTGGCTCTTCTCTGATGAATGTTCTCCTTGCCCAGCCTGTCAGTTTAGGTGGACGGCCATGTCTTGGTAGGTTTGCAGTTGTGCCATACTCTTTATATTTTCAGATGATGGATTGAACAGAGCTCCGTGAGATGTTCAAAGCTTGAGATATTTTTGTTATAACCTAGAAATAAGGTCTGTGTGACTGAGGGTGTAGTTGCCATCATCCCTATTAGACATTAATCATTTGAAAGACCTCACATTGAATGGGACTTTATAAGGCAACTAAAGCAATGACAAATTACCATTTTATTTTTTTTAAAAAGGTCATTCTTTCTTCATTTTAGTTACTTGGTTAAAAGAAATTACCTTTCAATAAAAAAAATTGGATTTTGTTACATATATCTCTAATTTGTACAGAATACATAGCCTGGGCAGTTGCCTCAGTTATACTTGATTATGCATAACATGTATCATATGTGATACAGACAGTGGTATTCCCCAGCTGCTTGCTATCATACTCTACCACCATGGAACATGGTTAATGGTTTCAGAAGTTGGGGAAATCCAACGCGTTTCAATAAATTCTAACAATATCTTCCTCAGGGACTGTATACCACTATAGTATTTGTATCTTGACTAGAGTGTCTGTCCCACAGGCATAATGTACCCAAAGAGCGCTATAAACAACACATAAGGAATGCTATATCATCCAGCAATCTGAATCACCACTGCCAAAAGAAGGGGGAAGATCAAAGTTGTTATTTTTTATCATTTAGGCTACCAAAAGTAGAAAGAAGCATCCCTCTATGTGGTTATAATTCTCCGCTGGAGACCCACATGGACGTCCATCCAATGGCCATTCCTCCCCATCCTTGATGGATAGTGGATGGACTATGGTGTACACTAAGGTTCTCTAACAAACCTCTGAGGGCTTCAAAGAAAATCTGTATTTATACTGAGATTACATTACACACAGGTGGATTCTATTTACTAATTAGGTGACTTCTGAAGGCAATTGGTTCCACTAGATTTTAGTTAGGGGGTATCAGAGTAAAGGGGGCTGAATACAAATGTACACCACACTTTTCACTTATTTGTAAAAAAACTTTGAAAACCATTTATCATTTTCCTTCCACTTCACAATTATGTGTCACTTTGTGTTGGTCTATCACATAAAATCCCAATAAAATACATTTACGTTTTTGGTTGTAACATGACAAAATGTGGAAAATTTCAAGAGGTATGAATAATTTTCCCAAGGCACTGTACTTATACTTTTGGATTTTTTTCACTTATTGTTTTCTAGATTCTTTTAGCTGCATAGCGATCTTAGGGGTGGGATGGATGAGAGTTTGGATTCCACTTGTTGATCTCTTAGTACTCTTTATGATATATTACAATCCGGGATGGATGAGACGATAGATTCCGCTTGTCAAATTATTAGTATTTTTTATGGAATATTGTAATCCCTGTGTTATCTGGCTACATATTTCATTTGTATTTTATGTGCTGTATATTGTAACATCTGCTCACACTGTGATTAGGTTTTGCAGTGTGCATGCTTTGTCCTTTTCTTGCTGCACAGGCTCGTGTATCCGTATCCTTTTAATGTGATTTTCTTACCAACACCTATATCTTTTTTTTTTCCCATCAAATAATTTTATCATTTTTTCCCCAACACCTGTATCTATGTGGGTGGAGGGTGTATATCTCGACACTGAGGTCCAGTCAGTACTATGTTATGATTAATGCCGCGTACACATGGGCGGACTTTTTAACCGGACTGGTCCGACGGTCTATCCGATGGACTATCGACGGACTTTCCGACCAAACGGGCTTGCCTACACACGATCACACCAAAGTCCGACGGATTCGTACGGGATGACGTACGACCGGACTAAAATAAGGAAGTTGATAGCCAGTAGCCAATAGCTGCTCTAGTGTCAGTTTACGTCCGTCGGACTAGCATACAGACGAGCAGACTTTTCGATAGGAACTGGGTCCGGCGGAGTTCCGACGTGAAGATTTGAAACATGTTCCGAATCTAAAATCCGTCATATTTTCGACCGAAAAAGTCCGCTGCAGGTCCGATGAAGCCCACACACGGTCGAATTGTCCGCCGGACTCGGTCAGTCGGACCAGTCCGGTCAAAAAAGTCTGCTTGTGTGTACGCGGCATAAGGCCGTTGGCCGAAATATATAAGCTGGTTTTATCTGTTATCACCTCGTAGCAAATAAAGATTCAACACGGAAATCTCGAGTAGCTGGCTTCCTATATCTTATCTGCATTTGGTGATTAGGACGACACTAAAAACGCCTGCGCACCGATACCTGCAGGACTCCAGAACTGGACTTATTAGGTCTGTGACGTGAGCGCTGCTACCCTTCTTTTCCTTATTTATAAGGTAAGGCAATGCCATACTGTCTACCTGTACCTCATATGGGGAGACAGTTACGGAATGGCAGGAAGAATCAATGAACTACTAGAGCGCTCACCAGCACCCTGGTAGTTTATTGAGAACTACAAGCCGCAGTGGCTGGCGGTGGTTGTAGTTCTCTCCTTCACAGATCTGTTTTCTCTTTAAAACCCCTTTCACACTGGGGCCACGGCCTCATTAGCACTTTATCGCTGCTCGTTTTAGCGGCGCTTTAGAGCTGTTTAAGCGGCACTTTTCGGCCACTATCGAGGTGCTTTTAACCCCAAAGAAGGGGTTAAAAGCACCCCTGTTGCAGCGTTTCAGAAGCGCTTTTCAGGTGCCTCACAAGTGCTGCCCATTCATTTCAACGGACAGGGTGTTTTGGCAGCACTGTATACAGCGCTCCCAAACCACCCCAAAGATGCTTCTTGCAGGACTTTTGCTAATGTCCCGCAAGCGCGCCGCCCCAGTGTGAAAAGTCACACTGAAATGAATGGGAGGCGATTTTCAGGCGCTATTTCTAGGGTTAAAATGCCTGAAAACCGCCTCAGTGTGGGAGGGGTCTTAATTGTGACAGCGGGTGCGAGGAGAAGATCCCTGGTCTGCTGTCACAACAGGGGCTCAGGGGCTGCTTAATTAGTAACATGTTAAACCCTAAATACAAGTGTAATGCCGTACACACGACTGGACTTTGACAGCCAAGGTCTGAGGGAACGAATCCGCCGGACAATTCGATCGTGTGTGGGCTTCATCAGACCTTTGCTGTCGAAAAATCAGATGGACTTTAGAAATAGAACATGTTTTAAATCTTTCCGACGGACTCGAGTCCGGTCGAAAAATCTGTTCGTCGGTATGCTAGTCCGACGGACAAACAACGACGCAAGGGCAGCTATTGGCTACTGGCTATCAACTTCCTTATTCTAGTCCGGTCGTACGTCATCACGTTCGAGTCAGTCGGACTTTGGTGTGATCGTGTGTAGGCAAGTCCGTTTAGTTGGAACTCCGTCGAAAGTCCGTCGAAAAGTCCTTCGGAGTTCAGTCCGTAGACAGTCCGGTCGTGTGTACACGGCATAACATGTTATGAAAGGTGAACTTATCCTTTAAGCCTTTATTTATCCTGCCTTTAGTGCATACTTATATACTTTGGGGAGTATCCCAATAATTGCCATGGGGCCCCCCCAACACATATCAATGCAGAAAGCAACACACCTGACACTTCAAAGCACTAAAAAGCATACATGTGAGTACACTTTCTGCTTTGCCATAAATGGGTCAGGTACGTTTTTGAGTTGGTGGAAGGTCGTTAAGGGCCCATAGGAAATTATGCAAAAAATTTACCACCAACTGCCACTGAATGCTGCCATATAAGACAATCACCATCTCACCTTCTCTTCCGGATCTGCAGTACAAAGGATTCTACAGGCCCAATAAGTCAAGGAACATTCGTCTTCTACCCCTTTAGCACTTTCTCCAGATTCCGTACTACCTGGAAAAAAAACAAACACATCTGTTATAGATTTTTGTTGTCTGTAAAAATGAATTAACCACTTCCCATCCAGGCCAATTCTGACATTTCTCTCCTAAATGTAAAAAATGGTGTGGTTTACATGGAATAGTGGGCGTGGCTTATATGGGCGTGGTTCAAATAGGGGTGTGGTTAAAGTCTGAGATGAATGAGAGATGGAGAAAGAAAGGGAAAAGGGAGGGAGAGAGAAAGAGGGAAAGAAGGAAGGAGGGAAGGAGAGAGAAGGAAGGAAAGAGGAATGGAGGGACAGCAGGCCCAGATCCTACACCACAACAGAAATGTGTATTCCAGAGTTTAACAAATCAGCAGATAAAGATACTCCAAACACTTGGTGTTAGCGCTTCAATCATCCCAGCACCATGGTTGTTGTGGTGTTAGGATGATTGAAGCTCATTATTACTATTATTACATTGTAATATAGAATTAAGTCATTCAACTCACCATAATCCAGAATCAGTGGGACCCCTGAGCGTGTCACCTGCTACGTCGCCTGCCGCCAGATGCCATCAGTTGCCCCCAGCAGAGTCCGTCCTTGCATCAGGTGCCCCCAGCAGAGTCTGTCCTTACATCAGGTGTCCCCAGCGGAGTGCCTCTCACATCAGGTGTCCCCAGCGGAGTGCCACTTACATCAGGTGTCCCCAGCGAAGTGCCTCTCACATTAGGTGTCCCCAGTGGAGTGCCACTTACATCAGGTGTCCCCAGCGGAGTGCCTCTTAAATCAGTGCCCCCAGCGGAGTGCCTCGTAAATCAGTGCCCCCAGCGGAGTGCCTATTAAATCAGTGCCCCCAACGGAGTGTTGGTTGCAGATGGAGTGTTGGCTGCAGTCTAGCTAAATCTCCTCTCGTTCCTCGTGTTCAGTGGAGAGGGGAGGGGCCGATAAGTGCAGCTATCCCCGGCTGGAGAATTGTGAAGAGAGAAGCCGATTCATTGGCTGCACGGATCGGGCCCTCCCCTCTCCAAGGAACACGAGGAACGAGAGGACATGTAGCTGAACACAAGGGGAAAGCTCTCGCGGTGGCCATTTTTTTGGAGCCACGACAGCTGCAGAGCCAAACATTCCTGTTTTTTCATGGACAAACGGCAAAATCCCGAATCGGGACGGCCTCCGATTGGGACGAGGGTCCCAAAATCGGGATTGTCCCGGGAAAAATCGGGACTGTTGGCAACTATACATGTCACGCGTCAAAATTGCACATGCTCATGGAATGGCGCCAAACTTCGGTACTTAAAAATCCCCATAGGCGACGCTTTAAAATTTTTTACTGGTTACATGTTTTGAGTTACAGAGGAGGTCTAGGGCTAGAATTATTGCTCTCGCTCTAATGTTTGTGGTGATACCTCACATGTGTGATTTGAAAACTGTTTTCATATGTGGGCGGGACTTACGTATGCGTTCGCTTCTGCGTGCGAGCACACGGGGACAGGGGCGCTTTACTTTTTTTTTTTTTTTTTATTGTTAATTTTACTTTTCTTTTATTTAGTTTGACACTTTTTTTAAAAAAAACAACAACATTTTTTGGATCACTTTTATTCCTATTACAAGGAATGTAAACATCCCTTGTTATAAGAATATGGCATGATTAGTCCTCTTTACAGTGAGATATGGGGTCAAAAAGACCTCACATCTCACCTCTAGGCTGGGAAGCCTGAAGTAAAAAAATTAAAATAAACGATCTCGGCTTCCCAGTCCAGGCGGCAACATTTGTTTGAATGCAGAGGCCAGGCGTGACGTCATAACATCGTGCCCGGCCTCCAAACGATCATAGAGACTCCGGCGACCATCTGGTCCGCCGGCAATCTCTATGGTAAACATCTGGGGCCTGCAGGTCTGTTCTCCGACTCACTGATGGAAGCGACACTGAGAGCTGGCACTGCTGGTTGGCACTGATGGGTGGTATTGATGATGAGGCACTGATGGGCAAAGGTAGGTGGCACTGTGGGCACTGGTAGGTGGAACTGATGAGGCAGCCGTGGCTCTCTGTGCGAAGGACCGATGTCCCTCTGACAGAAGCCGTAATCGGCTTTTTTTCCCCCTCGCGCTAACGTGAGAAAAAAATTAAAAAAAGACAGATTACCGATCTTCTGTTTACATCACCTGATCAGCTGTCATTGGCTGACAGCTGATAATGTGGTAAGGGGGGCGGTGATCACAGAGCGTGCCGCGCGTGACCCACAGGGACGCGCAGGCAGCTCATGCATGGGAGGACATCCATGGACGCCCTCTCGCCAATTAAGGCCTGCGCTGTAGCCGTCTTTCGGCTATAGCGCGGGCGGCAAGTAGTTAACTTTATTGCTATCACAAGGGATGAACAACATTCCTTGTGATAGCATGGTCAGTGACAGGTACTATAAGACCCCAAATCTCTCTTCTGTCCCTTCCACCCTGAATTTTTTTTTTTCAGAATCGGACTCCTCTAAACCTATTAAAAAACATGTGAAGGAAAACATTTTTTTATACTTACCAGAATCGCCCTGTTGCTATGTAGTCCTCCTAATCTGCCACTTCCTGGTCGGCGGAGCTCCTCATCATTTCCTCCCTCGCCTGTGCTCCTGGGAAAGGAGTCTGTGGGCAGTACTGTGATGTTGCCATAACAACGGGGCGGGACCTTCCTCCGTCGCCGCCCGTTGTTATGGCAACTTTAGAAACAATCGGCGATATGGCCGGTGAAACGCGCATGCTCGAGGTTACCCAGCATGCACCTCTCTAATACTACTCGTTTTTGTATTTCATTAGCAATAATGCTAGGATCAATTATCGCCGGAACTCCGCTTTAGGAGTATCATATCAAACCAAGATTGGTTTGATCCAATGCTTTCCTAAGCCAGTAATGATTTGTTTACATCCAGCAAAACAGGAAGGGACTAAATACTCCTCGCTTCTGGTTTCTTAGACCAGAGAAATGATGGGGGATGTTCCGGTCCTTGTCACTCTATGGTCAATCAGGTGGAACCGCCGGCTTCAGTCCCGGGCTTCCCGATGCCGCAGGCATCACCCCGGTTTAACCACTTAAACCCCATGCAACGTATTGGTATGTTGCTGGGGCTGAAGTGGTTAATGGGGGTTGTGTTATATATTAGCGCCACATTTATATACATACACACACATACATACATACATACACACACACATATATATATATATATATATATATATATATATATATATATATATACACACACACATATACATATACACACACACACATATATACATACACACACACAGTAAACTTGGATTATATTTTCACCACACAAGAGAGTGGCCTGGATTCTTCTACAATAGTATGCACCTGGGGGTGAAGGAATAGTCTGCAGGAGCTTGTGCAATGAACCCATGTTGCATTAATCGCGGTTATAATACTTTCTAGGCTCTAATGCAAAAAATTATAAATGTGCATTCATTTTTTTTTTTCAATATCGGTTCATTCATTTTTTATTTATTTTTTTAATACAAAAGATAGAATATGCATTGAAAGAGAAAAGAACTACCGTGTTTCCCCAAAAATAAGATCTAGCGTGATTGTCAGTGATGGCTGCAATATAAGCCCTACCCCCCAAATAAGTGTTTCCCCGAAAATAAGCCCTACAAGGACTAACTAGGGCTTATTCAGGGGGTAGGGCTTATATTGCAGCCATCACCGACAATCACGCTAGGTCTTATTTTCGAGGAAACAGGGTAATGCGCAAAACCAAAATCGCTCAGATAGACAAAATAAGAATATGAGAAGCTGCCAACATAAAAAAGTGTTCCCACACAGAAAAAATGAATGAATACAAAAAAGGTATGTGGCGCTAACTAAAAGTAATAATAAAAAATAATGAACAAAAATTAGTGTGATAGACACGGAATATGCATTACTGCTATAAAAAATATATTCTACAAAAGGTTCTTATAACTGATCTCAAAATTTTTACAACATTTTTCCTCTTACTAAGCTGCACTGAAGAAAATGCCGTCTCTGTAATCATATGACCTAATATATCAGGAAGAAGGAAAGTTGACATTCAATAACGATGATGAAGATTCTCACCTGATCGTTCACATTTATCGTTCTTCCAAGGAGTAAGGGACAATGCATTTGGAGTCTTGATATATACCTTCCCTTCACAGACCTTCACTTCATATACTTGATTCTAAAAGAATAACATAGATCAGCCAAAATGGCAAAGCCAAACAGGATTAGCAATCATAACATTAACGCGGAACTTTGATCATTATAATAACTCTTCTTCCTGGCTCCTCCCCCCTCTCTCTCTCCAATTGAAGAATATTTCCTAATTTAAAAAAAAAGTCTAAGCTCTTTAATGTTGCATTGCAGCACTTCCTTCTTTCACACCTAGGCGGGAATGATGTAGGGCCCCCGATACTTCAGTATGTACAGTACACATCCCAGACACCTTTACTGAATGACGCATGAGAGGGATTCTGTATGGGCCACGGATCTTCGAGACCTGGCAGAGATTTACGGCACATCTGCACACATGTGGGTGGTTTCCTGTGTGTGCGCCCAGACGTGGCAATTATCAAGGTACCAGCATTGTGGGGCAATGCACGGGAAACCCCCATACTGTACATGTGCAGATGTGCCACAGGTCTCAGCTGGGCACCAAAGACTGGGAAGAGATCTTCAGCACATCTGTGCACACGCAGATTTTCAAAGATGGCAGCTCAAGACCAAAATATCACGGGGTGGGCTTTAGTTCTTCATTCTCAGAAAACAATGCAATGGCATCGACCATGGTGTCTTTAACCACTTGCCGACCAGATCACGTACATTTACTACGGCAGGTCGGCTCTCCTGCGTGAACTGACATACCTGTACGTCGGTCCGTGCAGGGAGGATAGCGTGCGCCGCCGGTCCGATGTCCGCCGGCGAGCCCGCAATCGCTGTGTACAGAGGCAGAACCGGGAACTGTCTATATAAACAAGGCGATTCCCCATCCTGACTAATGACATGTCAGAGATCTTCTGTTCCCAGTGATCGAAAATAGTGATCTCTGTCATGTCCCAGTGAGCCCATCCCCCCTCCCCTACAGTTAGAACACACCTAGGGAACACAGTTAACCCCTTGATCGCCCCCTAGTGTTAACCTCTTCCCAGCCAGTGTCATTTATACATTGATCAGCGCATTTTTATAACACTGATCAATGTAATAATGTCACTGGTCCCCAAAAAGTGTCATTTGGGGTCAGATTTGTCCGCCGCAATGTTGCAGTCCCACTAAAAATCGCAGATTGTCGCCATTACCAGTAAAAACAATGAAAATAAATGAAAAGTCTCTAAATTTATCCCGTAGTTTGTATACGCGATAACTTTTGCACAAACCAAAATATACGCTTATTTATATATATATATACTGTATATTTTTGATATGTATTATAGCAGAAAGCTATAGAAAGAAATAGCAAAAAATACCACCAAAATAAAGCTGTATTTTTGGGTAAAAAAGGACGTCAATTTTGTTTGGGTACAGCGTCGCAGGACCGCACAATTGTCAGTTAAAGCGACGCAGTGCCGTATCGCAAAAAATGGCCTGCTCATTAAGGGGGCAAATCCTTCCGTGGGCTGAAGAGGAAGTAAACCCTGGTGGGTTTTACTTCCTCTCTTTTCTCCTGCTTTCCCCTGAAAAGTAAAAGCACAATAGACTAGTATGCATCGCCCGCGTTGTCCCCGCTGGTGGCTGCATCCATCTTTGCCCCTCTTCTTTCCAGGGCCGCAGACTCCAGGCTCTGTGACTGGCTGGAGTCGCGTGACGTCACTCCCGCGGCACTTGCTAGTAAAGAAATGACACGGAGGGCCGTTTCTTCGCAGCGCATGCGCTGATGACGTTGGCACAAGCATAAATGATGTGGCTGTGTGGGTGGAGCCTGGAATGGCTGCGCGACTTTTAAAATGTGCCAGCAGATGCAGGGAGGGGAACCCCCCCCACCGTTGTCATAGTTAAAGGTAAAACGGCTGCTTCACAGTAACATGTTACACCCTAAAAAAGGGTGTAACATGATACAAATGGTGACCTTATACTTTAAGCCTTTATGTATACTGGCGGTTTAGCCTTGTGTGTCAGATGATGGCATTTTGGAAGCCTGGGAGGCCAGCAGCCTATTAAAGTGGTTGTAAACCCAAAAACAAAACAAAAACTGCAAGACAAAATGGATAATGCGCTAGTATGCATAGCATACTAGCGCATTATATATTACTTACCTTAGATCGAAGCCCCCGCAGTGGTCCTCGTTCACCGCTCCGGCCGGCGACATCGCTCCCGGAGTTACTTCCGGGTATCGCAGGCTCCGGCGCTGTGATTGGCCAGAGCCGCAATGACGTTACTCCCGCCCTTGCGCGCGGGGCAGTGTTAATTTTGGCAGCAAATTTCGATTTAGTTTTAGTCTTAGCCTTAGGACTAAAATGGCGTTTTAGTCCCATTTTAGTCTTCTGCAATTGTTTTAGTTTTAGTCTTATTTAGTCGACTAAATCTCCAGTACATTTTAGTCGACTAAAACTCATTTTAGTCGTCTAAAATCTAATGGGTGTAATTCAATTTTAATGCATTAGTTAACAATTCTCTACAATTTGTAAACTCATTACATACTGCTGGAGTGAAAAAATCTAATATGTTATTTATTATTACATTGAGGTATGAACATGCACTACAGACCAATGTTAATTTTGAAGTCAAATTTCAATTTAGTTTTAGTCGTATTTTAGTCATCTCAGTTCTTTTAGTCGTATTTTAGTCAATTAAAATAATATTCATTTAGTCAACTAAAATGTTTTAGTCATTTTAGTCGGCGAAATTAACACTGGCGCAGGGGCCGCCGGTAACGGCACAGTCTAACTCAAGCAACGGCATGTACGTGCCATTGCTTCAGTGCGCATGTGCCGATGACGTCGGCACATGCAAATACAGGGGATATCTCCTAAACCGTGCAGGTTTAAGGGATATCCGGGGTAGCTACAGGTAAACCTTATTCTAGGCTTACCTGTAGAAAAAAGTGTGTTGTAAGGGTTTACAATCACATTAAACTTCTGCTGTTAGTTCACAATCTCTAAAAACCCCAACGCCCCAGTCACCCCACTTCCACAGTAACAAAGATGGCACCTGACCTGTAATCCAGAAGAGGAGGATCCATCATCCAAGCAGAACTCAAAGTAATGCCAGGGGCAGGTTACTGCTAAGCGACCATTGCACAGTTCTTCGATGTCCCCCTGCTCCAACGGTCCTCCTATTGTATGAAGACAAATAATATAAACACCCCCCAACACCGAATACCTCTTATTAGCTATCAAAGGACTTCAAAGTTGTAAAATATTCTTCACTTACCACAAAAAGGACACATAACACTTATTTTATAAACGGTTGCAATGTATTAGAATCATTGATCTACCCGGTGCGGCGATAACATATAACATAAGGGTGCATTTCCTCCAACTCTGCTACTCTGGATACAGCCGGTGTAAAAAAAAAAAAAAAAAAAAATCTATATGAACCTTAACCGCTTCAGCCCCAGAAGATTTTACCCCCCTTCCTGACCAGAGCACTTTTTCCTATATGGCACTGCATCGCTTTAACTGACAATTACACGGTCGTGTGACGTTACACCCAAACAAAATTGACGTCCTTTTTTTCCCACAAATAGAGCTTTCTTTTGGTGGTATTTGATCTCCTCTGCGGTTTTTATTTTTTGCGCTATAAACAAAAAAAGAGCGACAATTTTGAAAAAAAAAGCAATTTTTTTTTACATTTTGCTATAATAAATATCCCCAAAAAATAATATAAAAATTTTTTTTTTCCTCAGTTTAGGCCGATACGTATTCTTCTACATATTTTTGGTAAAAAAAAAAAAAAAAAAATCGCAACAAGCGTATATTGATTGGCTTGCGCAAAAGTTATAACGTCACAAAATACAAAACAGGGGATAGTTTTATAGCATTTTTATTATTACATTTTTTAAAAATGTATTATTAGTAATGGCGGTGATCTGCAATTTTTATCGTGATTGCGACATTATGGCAGACACATTTTACACTATTTTGGGACCATTGTCATTTATACAGCGATCAGTGCTATAAAAATGCACTGATTACTGTGTAAATGACACTGGCAGGGAAGGGGTTAAACACTAGGGGGCGGTGAAGGGGTTAAGTGTGTCCTAGGGAGTGATTCCAACTGTGGGGGGGGAGGGGCTTCCACTGACATGACAGCGATCACTGCTCCCGATGACAGGAAGCAGTGATCTCTGTCATGTCACAAGGCAGAACGGGGAAATGCCTTGTTTACATAGGCTCTTCCCCGTTCTGCGGCTCCGTGACACGATCGCCGGGACACCGGCGGACATCGAGTCCGCGGGTCCCACAGGCACACTGTACGCGGCGCATGCCCGCACGCTGGCCCCGCCAATTAAAGGGGTCGTACAGGTACGCCCATTTGCCCACCGCTGCCATTGTGCCAACGTTTGTACACCCGATTGTACACAGCGAGAGTCTGCAAGCAAGTTCTGGCCAATGATTCATGGCTGAGACCTGCTGATCGGCTGTGTCCAATCACAGCCCAGAGCTCTGTGTTGATAAGCAATACAGAGCTCTGAACAAAAGCAGCAATCAGTTAGTAAAAGAAGCACACTTTACACATAGTCAGGCACACATTTAACTCTTTGATTACCTGAGATGTTAACCCATTCCCAGCCAGTGTCATTAGTACAGTGACAGTGTATAGTATTATCACTGATCACTGTATTAGTGTCACTGGTAATGTCAGTCATTTTCCCCCCAGCGTTAGTTAGTGTCAGATTGTCCGCCGCACTATCACAGTACCATTATAAGTCGCTGATCACTGGCATTAGTAGAGCTGCACGATTAAATCGGTAAGAATCGAGATCGCGATTCTTTCCCCCTCGTGATCTTAACAGAGCATTTTCCCGATTCTATGCAAAGTTCTCTGCTCAAGCCGACAGCTATAAAAAAATAAAAAAAAATAAAATAAAATAAAAATAAAAACAGGCAGTCTGCCAAGTTTCACAACATTCCTCAGACGCTGAGCCAACTATAAACATTGTAACGTTTTGTTCTATAGATCAAAGGAATGAACTTCGGTCTGTAAATGAGGGAAGGTTAACCACTATAGGCAAAACTTTCTTTCTCATTTTTTTTTCTTGGCATCTGTGCCTCATTGCAGAGATTTCCAGTCACTTCCTGTCTCATAGCCAAACAGGAAGTGAGAGGAAATCCCTGGAAATTAAAAGGAATTCCTTGGGGACTCCCCAGGTCACCGGAACTAGTGTCCCCATTGTAAGACTTCTCCTGTATTACTTTTCTGGGGACAACCCAAAATTTGGGATTTTCTTTTACTTTCACTTCAATGATAATGGTAAACAGGACAAATAGAGAGGGGGAATCTCCTTAATGGGGGGCCACAGACAGCAATAAAAACTGACAGGGGTTCTCATCCCACTCCACTCCATCCAAAACTAAAAACTAAAGTTTTGCCTTTAGTTATACTTTAAAAAGACTAAACATTTTTCTGACACTTGTTGGTTTCAAGTTAAAATCATAATTTTTTGCTAGAAAATTACTTAGAACCCCCAAACATTATATATATCTATGATCTAGATCTCTATAAGAGAGCGATCTATATATATATATATATATATATATATATAGATCGCCCTCTCATATATATATATATATATATATATATATATATATATATATATATATATATATATATATATATATATATATATATATATATATATATCTTTTTAGCAGAGACCCTAGAGAATAAAATGGTGGTTTTTGCAATATTTTCTGTCACACTATTTGCGCAGCGGTCTTTCAAATGCAATTTTTTGGGAAAAAAAAATACACTTTAATGAATTAAAAAACAAAAAAAAAACAGCCCAATTAGCCCCATTTTTTTGTATAATGTGAAAGATGATGTTACGCCGCGAGAATTGTGAGAAAATTGTGACCTTTATTCTAAGCAAAATAGTAGCCATTAGTAGCATAAAAAGAAAAAAAAAAATCCCTCCCTCAGCCTCATGCGTTTGCTTGGTGGACCTCACGGGGCCTTACCCAGGTACCCCACCTGCTGACTACACGTACTTCACTAACGTGGTCCGCATTCCGCGAATATCATGACGCTCCTCAGGCAGAATTCTTCCTTTTTCTTCACACTGGATAGCTACGCTCCGATGTACCTCCTTCTACCCATTCCAGATCTCTACTTTTCAACATATCTGTCTTCACGCCCCGGGTTCCTCCGGGCCTTATCTCCACCCTCTACGCAGCTTTGAATAGTCAAACATCTCCCCCCTCCCTCTCCTATGTGTCTCAGTGGGAGCGAGATTTGGGACATGAGATCGATCTAGCGTATTGGAGCAGGGCCTGGTCTTCTGTAGCTATATGTTCCTTTAATACTGCCATCTTGGAGGCAGCATACAAAGTGCTATTGCGGTGGTATTGGGTTCCAGCACGTATTGCTCATGCCAACCCAACCTCTAGCGATCGCTGCTTCCGTGGATGTGGCCATCATGGGGGAGATGTAATTCACACCTGGTGGACCTTCCCCCCAAATAGCGGGTTTCTGGTCCAGAGTGTTTGGCCTGTTATTTTCCCTGTGCCATTTAAACGTCCGTAAGGAGGCCAAATGTGCGCTATTACATTGCCCCATACCTGGGTTTGTTTGCTCGTTAGCAGAGACTGGCAACCTATCTGTTCATAGCGTGCAAAAGAACGATTGCTCAAGCATGGAAAAAAAACAGTCCTCTTTCAGGAAGTGAAAAACCGATTGACGTCCATGATGGTCAACGAACAAATGTCTATTATACTCAAAGACACGCGCGCCAAGTTCCTTAAAGTTCGGGAGCCATGGCTGGAGTATGCCTTCCCCGAACTCCCTCTAGCTAGTATAAACCGGCTTTGACTGGTTTCCCAGATGACCCCCGGTCCCCCCCCTTCTTTGCCCATCACCCCCTTTCCCACTTTCTCTTATTCTCCCCCTCTTTTTTTTTGTTCTCTCTGTTCTTTTACTTTAACCTAGGCTCTCAGCCCCCCTCCTTTTTTTTTTTGATAGCTAACAGAGGCTCCAGATGATCTTAAGCATTTTGTCTTGGTTATTCCTACACTTATAGGGGGTTACCCCAAATTATATATGTTGTACTTAGAACTTCTGGGACTGTTAATCAGGAGGGAACCCCCCTCAGTTTATGTTGTATTTCTTTGTGTTGTTTTTTTGTCTCTTATGCGCCAATTCTAGCCCCTGCGTGGGCAATCTAGGTGCCTTTGACATTGTTTAACACGTACTTCTGCAATAAAAAATTATTGAAGGGAAAAAAAAAAACCAACAGACATTTCCTGCAAGAACACATTTCACAAATGTCGGACCTTCGTGTGGACATGCAGAATCCATGGCATAGAACTTCCCATCCGCCAGAAATAGAACCAGATGCTCCCCGTCCTCGCAATATAATCTGTAAGGAAACACAAATGTTACATTTAACATTAAAAGTAGAACTACAGGCAACATGTACAAAAAAAAAAAAAATGACAGCTAAAAAAACATTCGTATAAACCAAACAAGACTGAATACTGAAGACTGAAAGACAGAGCAGGTAAGTACAACATGTTTGTTATTTAACTTCTTCACGCTGGACTGGGCTGATTTATACAGCACTGATCGCTGTATAAATGACAATGGTCCCAAAAATGTGTCAAAAATGTCCGATGTGTCCGCCATAACGTCGCAGTCACAATAAAAATCGCAGATCGCCGCCATTACTAGTAAAAGAAAAAAAAATTAATAATAAAAATGCCATAAAACTATCCCCTATTTTGTAGACGCTGTAACTTTTGCGCAAACCAATCAATATACACTTATTGCGATTTTTTTTTACCAAAAATATGTAGAAGAATACGTATCGGCCTAAACTGATGAAAAAAAATGTTTTTTTTAAATATTTTTTGGGGGATATTTATTATAGTAAAGAGTAAAAAATAATGCGTTTTTTTTTCAAAATTGTCACTATTTTTTTTGTTTATAGCACAAAAAATAAAAACCACAGAGGTGATCAAATACCACCAAAAGAAACCTCTGTTTGTGGGGAAAAAAAGGATGTCAATTTTGTTTGGGTGCAATGTCGCACGACCGCGCAATTGTCAGTTAAAGCGACGCAGTGCCGAATCACAAAGAACGCTCTGGTCAGGAAGGGGTTAAAATCTTCTGGGGCTGAAGTGGTTAAATAAAGGAATTTTGAAGCAAAATAAAAAGGTCATTGCCCATTAATGAAGCCTGATCGGTGCCCATCTGCAGCCTCGCTATTACCCATCTGCAGCCTTGCCCATCACTGCAGCCTAATCAGTGCCCATCCGCAGCCTTGTTATTGCCGAAATAGACAGAGCCGCGATCGCCTGTGTACTCGGCTCGCAGTCACGCCCAGTCCCGCATCTTGGCTCCGCTCCTATGATGGACATAACAAGCCGATCCAATGGCGGGACGTCAATGCTAGGAGGCGGGACTGGGCGTGACTGCGAGCCGAGTACACAGGAGATCGCGGCTCTGTCTATTTAAGCGGCACTCGTCCCCTTGTTCCCCCTCCGAGGCAGCCCTATAAACGGCGTATAACACGCACACAAGATTTTCCCCCTGGTTTTAAAGGGGGAAAAAAGTGTGTGTGTGTTATACGCCGTTAAATTCGGTAGTGTGTCGTCGCTGCACGGGTGTGCGTAATTTTAAAGCATGTGGTGTTTGGTATCTATGTACTCGGCGTAAGATCATCTTTTAGATTTCACTAAACATTTGGTGCAATATAGTGTGTATTTGTGCATTAAATTTCAAATAGGGTTTTTTTTTTTTTCCCCAAAAAATTGTGTTTGAAAAATAAAATGCAAGAAAAAATAATCAACATACCTCTCAGCAAATAGCTTGGGGTGTCTACTTTCCAAAATTGGGGGGGGGGGGGGGGGGGGGGGGTTGTGCCATCTTGTCATTTCAGGGCCTCCGAAACTGTGATAGGCAGTGAAGAGTGAAATCACAAATTTACGCCCTTAGAAATCCTGAAGGCGGTGATTGGTTTTCGGGGCCCCGTACGCGGCTAGGCTCCCAAAAAGTCCCACACATGTGGTATCCCCATACTCAGGAGAAGCAGCAGAATGTATTTTGGAGTGCAATTCCACATATGCCCATGGCCTGTGTGAGCAATATATCATTTAGTGACAACTTTGTGGGAACCTTACAAGAAGATCTGAACAAATAAATGGGGTGGGCAACTACATAGCAAATGAGGTTTAACCACTTGGCGACCGCCACACGCCGATATACGTCGGCACAATGGCAGCGGTGGGCAAATGGGTGTACCTGTACGTCCCCTTTAAGATCCGGGGGCTAGCAGGCGGCGCGCCTGTGCGCCCGCCGAGTACAGAGTGACCGGCAGGCTCGATGTCCGCTGGTCTCCTGGCGACCGTGTCGCGGAGGTCGCAGAACGGGGAAGTGCCTATGTAAACAAGACATTCCCCTGTTCTGCCTCGTGACATGACAGAGATCACCGCTCCCCGTCATCGAGAGCAGTGATCGCTGTCATGTGACTTGAAGCGCCTCCCCCCCACAGTTAGAACACCTCCCTAGGACACACTTAACCCCTTCATCACCACCTAGTGTTTAACCCCTTCCCTGCCAGTGTCATTTACACAGTAATCAGTGCATTTTTATAGCACTGATCGCTGTATAAATGACAATGGTCCCAAAATAGTGTGAAAAGTGTCCGACGTGTCCGCCATAATGTCGCAGTCCCGATAAAAGTCGCAGGTCGCCGCCATTACTGATTTGGAAAAAATGTGTCCAAATGCTTTTTGGGCTAAATGTATAACTAAAATTGAGTTTATTGGATTTTTTTTTTTTATATATAATTTTTTTTTTCAAAATTTTCAGTCTTTTTTTATTTATAGCGCAAAAAAAATATATAAATAAATAAATAAAAATCGCAGAGGTGATCAAATACAACCAGAAGAAAGCTCTATTTGTGGGGGAAAAAAAAAGGACATACATTTGATTTGGGTGCAGCGTTGCACGACCGCGCAATTGTCAGTTAAAGTAACGCAGTGCCAAATTATAAAAAGTGCTCTGGTCATTAAGGGGGAAAATCCTTCTAGGGCTGAAGGGGTTATTATTATTATTATCAATAATAATTTATTACATTTTTTTTAACGTTAATTATTTATTAACTTATTTAATTATTACATATTATTAATTTGTTTTATTGTAATATTCATGCTGATTTTTAGTTATTTGTGTATTAATTTTACATTTATTTATTCATAGATTATTAATAACTAAACACCCTACCCCGAACACAAAATAAATTAATAAATTAGTATTAATATTATTATTAACAATAATAATTTATTAAAAGTTTTTTAGGGGTTAATTATTTATTTACTATTATTACATATTACTAATTTATTTTATTTATGCTGATTTTTAGTTATTTGTGTATTTTACATTTATTTATTCATAGATTATTAATAACTAAACACCCTAACCAGAACACAAAATAAATCAATACATTAGTATTAATAATAACAATAATAATATTATTATTAACAATAACAATTTATTAAATTTTTTTAAGGTTAATTATTTACTATATATTATTCATTTATTTTATTTATGATGATTTCTAGTTATTTGTGTATTTATTTTACATTTATTCACAGATTAGTAATAACTAAACACCCTAATCTGAACACAAAATAAATCAATAAATTAGTATTAATAATAATAATAATAATAATAATAATAATAATAATATGTTTTTTAAGGTTAATTATTTATTTACTATTATTACATATTATTAATGTATTTTATTTATGCTGATTTTTAGTTATTTGTGTATTTATTTTACATTTATTTATTCATAGATTATTAATAACTAAACACCCTAACTGGAACACAAAACAAATCAATAAATTAGTATTAATAATAATATTAACATTTTTTTTTTTTTTTAAGGTTATTCATTTATTTACTATTTTTACATATTATTCATTTATTTTATTTATGATGATTTTTAGTTAGTTGTGTACTTATTTTACATTTATTTATTCATAAATTATTAATAACTAAACACCCTAACCCGTACACAAAAAAATAAATTAGTAATAATAATAATAATAATAATAATAATATTATTATTGATGATTTTTTTTTTCGGGGTTGGGTGTTTAAAAAAAAAATAAAAAAACTGATAGGGGGGGGGGGGCGTGTCGGGCTGAAATGAATGGTATGCGGTACGTGTAACACAACGCCCGCATGTGCGACAACACCAACGCGGTACATCACAATGTGAATGAGCCCCAATGATGAGATATCATGGAGAACCAATCCTCTTCATTCATTCTCAGGGTGCAGGAAGAGGGGTGGGGGGTGGTAGAGGAGGTCTGTCAGGGTGATAATAAAGCGGACATGTCCTTTAAGCGCCCGGTTGGGGGCGTGGCTTGCTCTTACTTAGTACACGGAGCCCGGAACTTCTCTTTCTCCCCCACACACCGCCAGCCGCTGTTCTCCACCACTTCCTTCAGAGCGCTCACCAACTCCTCCGGGAACCGCTCCATCCCCCCCTCACCGCTCCGCTAACAGGGGGCACCGAGGCGGCAGGAGGAACTACTACAGACCGAGGCTGAGGCCTGCTCACTGGAGCCTCCTTCCGGGCCTTCAGAGTCATTGCTGACGGCCCCGCCCCCCTCCCCGTCCTCATGGCAACAGAGCTTCCTTGACAACCACAACCCCATCCGGGTACCTGGGACTGCCCTCAGCATCTCCCCACCTTCTATCCCCCCCTAAATTGTCACACAGAAGAGTAATGAGGTCATTGAGGAAAAGGGGGGCTCTGGGGGGGGGCTATTCTGAAAATAAAGACAGGAGAGGCTTTTTTTTAAATTTTAATAATACTATAACAATTAAAAAAAAAAAGATAATAATGTAAAAAATAAAAATCAACCTAGTTTTACAATAACAACAATAATAATATTATCATCATCAATATTATCATTATCAATATTATTATAATCATATCAACAATAGTTATTATTATTTTAAACATTGTATTATGTTTATTATCTTTTTATTCTCACTATCATTTTTTTCTTTTTTTTTAAATTATTATTATTTTTATTATGATTTGAATATTGTTATTATGCTTACTTTTATTGTCTTTTTTTTATTATGTTACTATTATTATTAATAAGTAAAAATAATAGTAATCTTAGTGCTAAAGGGAGACCATTTCTGGTTCTGGAAGGTTAAAGCGGTTGTATACCCGCTGTCATTTTTTTTTTTTTTACACCTGCAAGGGAAAAGGCATAATGAGTTAGTATGCACCGCATACTAGCTCATTATGAGATACTTACCTTAGAATGAGGCGCTGGTGTTCTGCCGAGAAAGTTCCGCTCGGTGGCTAAGTTCCCCCCTCTACTGCGCAGTAGGATCCGGCGAAAATAGCCGAAGCGGAATAGCTGAAAAATCAGCTGTACACGGCAGCTGAAAGAGGGCCCCTCGCGGGCTCGCTTCGCTCACCACGCTTCGGGCACAGCCTCGCTTCGCTCGGCTCTTTTAGATTCCCCCTCTAGGTCCACTTGGATGGTAGGGAAGGAACCTGGACCCAGAGCGCAGGCGCCGTGTACAGCTGATTGTCGATCTTGAGCTTCGGCTATCTCCGGCAGCTGTCAGGAGTTCGTACTGCGCAGGCGCTGCGCCTGCGCAGTACAGGGGGGAACTTATCCGCCGAAGGAACTTATTCGTCAAGACACCGGCATCTCACCTGGTGCACGCCGAGGGAGCTGACATCTCCCCTCGGCGTGTCTTCCGGGTATCGCGGCTCCGGCGCTGTGAGTGGCTGGAGCCGCGATGTCGTCACTCCCGCGCATGCGTGCGGGAGACTTCTGCCCGGCAAGCTCCGGAGTTTGCCGGGCTGTCAGCCAAGAATCCCCTGTGCGCATGCGCCGCTGCAGTCAGCGGCTCATTGCGAGGGGAATATCTCCTAAACCTTACAGGTTTAGGAGATATTTTTTTTACCTACAGGTAAGCCTTATTATAGGCTTACCTGTAGGTAAAAGTTACAAATAAAGGTATACAACCACTTTAATCTGCAAATAAAGTCATGGAAGCCTTTATTTATTCTTCTTATTTTATTTTTATTATGTTGATTTAATTAAAATAACATGGCTCTATTTGTAGAATAACTCCTCCCCCCACCACCACCACCAGAAATCGCTGGTGGTGATTTATTTCATGGTCATTTATTAAATGTTTTTAAGGTTAATTATTTATTTACTATTACATATTATTAATGTATTTTATTTATGATGATTTTTAGTTATTTATTCTTCTTATTTTATTTTTATTATGTTGATTTAATTTAAATAACATGGCTCTATTTGCAGAATAACTCCCCCCACCCCCCACCACCACCAGAAATCACTTCTCTTTAATATTCAGAGATTATAATAATAATAATAATAATAATAATAATAATAATTATTATTATTATTATTATTATTATTATTATTATTATTTTATTTTTATTATGTTGATTTCATTAAAATAATAATATATTTAAAAACTTTCAAGGCTCTATTTTCAGAATAAACCCCCACCCCACTCACCCCTAGAACCAGTCATCTCCTTCATTTAATCATCAGAGATTATTATTATTATTAATTATATTATTGTTATTATTATTTTAATATAAAAATAGTGATAATTATAATTCAATATAAAAATAATATAATACAACATTTTAAATTATAGTAATAATTATTGTTATTATTATTATTTTAAAATTTGTTCTACGTTTACTTAACTTTTAATTATTTACATTATTTTTGGATTATTATTATTGTTATTATTACACTTTTAAAAATTGTATTATATTTATTTTATTTGTAGTTACTATTATCATTATTTTTATTATGTTTTTCTTTTTAATATTTTACTATTATTATTCTCCTCATAATATTAATAATAATAATAATAATCTATGAATGTTAAAGGGAAGAGATTTCTGGTTCTGGAAGGTTTCTTCTGCAAATAAAGACATGGAAATCTATTATTATTATTATTATTATTATTATACTTTTTTATTTGTATTATGCTTATTTTTAATAATAATAATTATTTTTATTAATTATTTTTATTTATATTAAAATAATATTAATAATAATAATAATCACGGAATATTAAAGGCAGGAGATTTCTGGTTTTGGGGGCTTTATTCCCAAAGTAACAGTTCTCTCAGCTGTACTTCAACTTCTCCTTGTAGTTCTTCAGCCCCTTGAGCTCTTGGTCTCTCACTGGACCTTTTCATTCACTAACTCTGAATCCCGTGAGCTCCTCAAGGCTTTTGCGGCGGTATCTCCCTCAAGCGTCACCCACGATTCCCTGCTGGGTCCCTAGCTTGACACTTGGTTACCTTCAAGCTTCACCCCTGCTGGCCGGCTCGATCCCTAGCTTGACACACAAAGCTGCTCTGCAAGCATCACCTCCGCTGG
>JBBGZY010002382.1:0-88743 GCA_037952925.1 Lithobates clamitans | reverse complement strand
TTCTTCTTCTTCTCCCTCCTCCCTCTTCTTCTTCTCCCTCCTCCCCTCTTCTTCTTCTCCCCTCCTCCTCTTCTTCTTCTCCCTCCTCCACTCTTCTTCTTTTTTTTCTTCTTCTTCTTCCTTCTCCCTCTTCTTCTCCCTCTTCTCCTTCTCCCTCTTCTTCTTCTCCCTCCTCCCCTCTTCTTCTTCTCCCTCCTCCCCTCTTCTTCTTCTTCCTTCTCCCCTCTTCTTCTTCTCCCTCCTCCCCTCTTCTCCTTCTCCCTCTTCTTCTTCTCCCTCCTCCCCTCTTCTTCTTCTCCTTCTCCCTCTTCTTCTTCTTCTCCCTCCTCCCCTCTTATTCTTCTCCTTCTCCTTCTTATTCTTCTCCCTCCTCCCCTCTTCTTCTCCCTCCTCCCTCTTCTTCTTCTCCCTCCTCCCTCTTCCCTCGTCTTCTTCCTCCCTCTTCTTCTTCATCTGTATGGATGTCACACCACTTCCTCAAACTCCAAACCGAGCTTATAATATTTCCTCCCCCACGTGCCTCTTTCCCTGACTTCTCTGTGGAGAGCAATGGCAAAACCATCCCCCCATCCCCCACATGTCAGGGCGCTAGGTGTTATCCTGGACTCTGAACTCTCCTTTCAGCCCCACATCCAATCACTTTCCAAAGCTTGCCGCCTCAACCTCCGCAACATCTCCAAACTACGTCCCTTTCTAACCAATGAAACCACAAAGCTCCTGATTCACTCCCTGTTATCTCTCACCTCGACTACTGCAAATCCCTCCTCATTGGCTTACCTTTAAATAGACTCCTCCCCCCTTCAGTCCTGCTACTCCTCTCTGCCAATCCCTCCATTGGTCTCCATTCAGTGTCCTCCAACCCTCTCTACCAATCCCTCCACTGACCTCCATTCAGTGTCCTCCACCCCTCTCTGCCAATCCCTCCACTGGTCTCCATTCAGTGTCCTCCACCCCTCTCTGCCAATCCCTCCACTGGTCTCCATTCAGTGTCCTCCACCCCTCTCTACCAATCCCTCCACTGACCTCCATTCAGTGTCCTCCACCCCTCTCTGCCAATCCCTCCACTGGTCTCCATTCAGTGTCCTCCACCCCTCTCTACCAATCCCTCCACTGGTCTCCATTCAGTGTCCTCCACCCCTCTCTACCAATCCCTCCACTGGTCTCCATTCAGTGTCCTCCACCCCTCTCTACCAATCCCTCCACTGGTCTCCATTCAGTGTCCTCCAACCCTCTCTACCAATCCCTCCACTAACCTCCATTCAGTGTCCTCCACCCCTCTCTACCAATCCCTCCCACTGGTCTCCATTCAGTGTCCTCCACCCCTCTCTACCAATCCCTCCACTGGTCTCCATTCAGTGTCCTCCACCCCTCTCCACCAATCCCTCCACTGGTCTCCATTCAATGTCCTCCACCCCTCTCCTCCAATCCCTCCATTGGTCTCCATTCAGTGTCCTCCTCCCCTCTCTGCCAATCTCTCCATTGGCTGCCACTCACCCAACAAATTAATTTCAAAATACTAACAATAAGTTACAAAGCCATCCACAACTCTGCCCCCAGCTACATCACTAGCCTAGTCTCAAAATACCAACCTAATCGCCATCTCCGTTCCTCCCAGGACCTCCTGCTCTCTAGCTCCCTCATCACCTCCTCCCATATCCGCCTCCAGGACTTCTCCCGAGCCTCGCCCATCCTCTGGAATTCCCTACCCCAATCTGTCAGACTGTCTCCAAATGTATCCACTTTTAGGCGATCCCTGAAAACTTTCCTCTTCAGAGAAGCCTATCCTGCCTCCATCTAACAACTGCACTATTTTCTCCATCAGCTCATCCCCCACAGCTATTTTCCCTTTTGTATAACTTGACCCTCCCTCCTAGATTGTAAGCTCTGAGGATCAGGGCCCTCTGATTCCTCCTGTATTGAATTGTATTGTAATTGTACTGTCTGCCCTAATGTTGTAAAGCGCTGCGTAAACTGTCGGTGCTATATAAATCCTGTATAAAAATATATAAATCCTGTATAATAATAATATATAAATCCTGTATATAATAATATATAAATCCTGTATAATAATAATAATCAGTGAAGGAGAAAACTTATTTATTTACAAAGTTTTGTAACGGAAACCAAAAAAAATTTTTTTTATTCTTTTCTTTTTTTCTTTGTTTAGCAGGAAATAAACCCCCCCCCCCCCCCCAGAGGTGCTATGTGATATGTGTACAGTGTTGTATGACTGAGTAATTGTCATTCAAAGTGTGATAGCGCTGAAAGATGAACATTGGTCTGGGCAGGAAAGGGGAGGGAAGTGCCCGATATTGAAGGGGTTAATAATATCCTCTTCATTACATAACAGGACACCTTCCTCAATGCTTAGAGATCCCTCAACACCAGGGCCCATAGTCATGTATCCGGGTCCTCCAGGGCCCACACTCATACATCCGGGTCCTCCAGGGTCCAACTCATATATCCGGGTCCTCCAGAGCCCATAGTTGTGTATCCGGGTCCTCCAGAGCCCATAGTCGTGTATCCGGGTCCTCCAGGGCCCACACTCATACATCCGGGTCCCCCAGGGCCCACACTTGTATATCTGGGTCCTTCAGGGCCCATAGTCGTGTAACCGGGTCCTCCAGAGCCCATAGTCGTGTATCTGGGTCCTCCAGGGCCCATAGTCGTGTATCCGGGTCCTCCAGGGCCCATAGTCATATATTCGGGTCCTCCAGGGCCCAAAGTCGTGTATCCGGGTCCTCCAGAGCCCATAGTCGTGTGTCCGGGTCCTCCAGGGCCCATAGGTCGTGTATCCGGGTCCTCCGGGGCCCATAGTCCTGTATCCGGGTCCTCCAGGGCCCATAGTCATGTATCCGGGTCCTCCAGGGCCCATAGTCCTGTATCCGGGTCCTTCAGGGCCCATAGTCATGTATCCGGGTCCTCCGGGCCCATAGTCCTGTATCCGGGTCCTCCAGGTCCCATAGTCATGTATCCGGGTCCTCCAGGTCCCATAGTCGTGTATCCGGGTCCTCCAGGTCCCATAGTCCTGTATCCGGGTCCTCCAGGGCCCATAGTCATGTATCCGGGTCCTCCAGGGCCCATAGTCCTGTATCCGGGTCCTTCAGGGCCCATAGTCATGTATCCGGGTCCTCCGGGGCCCATAGTCCTGTATCCGGGTCCTCCAGGTCCCATAGTCGTGTATCCGGGTCCTCCAGGTCCCATAGTCGTGTATCCGGGTCCTCCAGGTCCCATAGTCCTGTATCCGGGTCCTCCAGGGCCCATAGTCCCTGTATCCGGGTCCTCCAGGTCCCATAGTCATGTATCCGGGTCCTCCAGGGTTCATAGTCGGTAGGCAAGAGGCTGCAGTCCCCTCCAGAATCCTCTGTCCCAAGTAAGTCTATCACATTTCTCCCCCCCATCCAAAATAGACTAACCAGGTCCCAGACCTCCACCTGAGGGCAGTGTGAACCCACATAGATGGTCAACATGATCGTCTGGGCTGTGCAGAGAATAGTTGTCATGGGTAGGTGTGGGGAAGAGAATAGTTGTCATGGGTAGGTGTGGGGAAGAGAATAGTTGTCATGGGTAGGCGTGGGGCAGAGAGTAGTTGTCATGGGTAGGTGTGCGGCAGAGAATAGTTGTCATGGGTAGGCGTGGGGAAGAGAATAGTTGTCATGGGTAGGCGTGGGGCAGAGAATAGTTGTCATGGGTAGGCGTGGGGCAGAGAATAGTTGTCATGGGTAGGTGTGGGGCAGAGAATAGTTGTCATGGGTAGGCGTGGGGCAGAGAATAGTTGTCATGGGTAGGTGTGGGCAGAGAATAGTTGTCATGGGTAGGTGTGGGGAAGAGAATAGTTGTCATGGGTAGGTGTGGGGAAGAGAATAGTTGTCATGGGTAGGTGTGGGGCAGAGAATAGTTGTCATGGGTAGGCGTGGGGCAGAGAATAGTTGTCATGGGTAGGTGTGGGGCAGAGAATAGTTGTCATGGGTAGGTGTGGGGAAGAGAATAGTTGTCATGGGTAGGTGTGGGGAAGAGAATAGTTGTCATGGGTAGGCGTGGGGAAGAGAATAGTTGTCATGGGTAGGTGTGGGGCAGAGAATAGTTGTCATGGGTAGGTGTGGGGAAGAGAATAGTTGTCATGGGTAGGTGTGGGGCAGAGAGTAGTTGTCATAGGTAGGTGTGGGGCAGAGAATAGTTGTCATGGGTAGGTGTGGGGAAGAGAATAGTTGTCATGGGTAGGTGTGGGGAAGAGAATAGTTGTCATGGGTAGGTGTGGGGAAGAGAATAGTTGTCATGGGTAGGTGTGGGGCAGAGAGTAGTTGTCATGGGTAGGTGTGGGGAAGAGAATAGTTGTCATGGGTAGGTGTGGGGAAGAGAATAGTTGTCATGGGTAGGTGTGGGGAAGAGAATAGTTGTCATGGGTAGGTGTGGGGCAGAGAGTAGTTGTCATGGGTAGGTGTGGGGAAGAGAATAGTTGTCATGGGTAGGTGTGGGGAAGAGAATAGTTGTCATGGTTAGGTGTGGGGCAGAGAATAGTTGTCCATGGGTAGGTGTGGGGCAGAGAATAGTTGTCATGGGTAGGTGTGGGCAGAGAATAGTTGTCATGGGTAGGTGTGGGGCAGAGAATAGTCATGGGTAGGTGTGGGGCAGAGAATAGTTGTCATGGGTAGGTGTGGGGCAGAGAATAGTTGTCATGGGTAGGTGTGGGGCAGAGAATAGTTGTCATGGGTAGGTGTGGGGCAGAGAGTAGTTGTCATGGGTAGGTGTGGGGAAGAGAATAGTTGTCATGGGTAGGTGTGGGGAAGAGAATAGTTGTCATGGGTAGGTGTGGGGCAGAGAATAGTTGTCATGGGTAGGTGTGGGCAGAGAATAGTTGTCATGGGTAGGTGTGGGGCAGAGAATAGTTGTCATGGGTAGGTGTGGGGCAGGTCGTGGAATCTCTGCCTTGTTGCCAGTGCTTCAGCTGGGAGTTCAAGCTTCTCTGCATTGGCCTGTTACTAAGGGAAAGGGCTGTCCACCCTGGCTCCCTGGAGCTCCAGAAGTGCTGTGGGTACTCGGCAGAGGTCAGCGGCGCTCTGCCCATGATAGCAGCTCTTCTGCTGGAGACTCACCAGGTTGTTCCACCTCAGCAGAAAAGTCTAATAAATCCCCAATCTCTGGTAGCAGGGGATAGAGGATCCGCAGAACCAGTGAAAGTGCTGGGCAGAGGTTGGCACCGATCTGCCCCAATGCCAGCACTTCAGTTGAAAGTTCAGTAAATATTACATCATCTGATGAGATGTCTAATAAATCCATACATTCTGTGGCTGGGGAATGAGGATGGCTTCCTCTCCTCCCTGATCCTTGAACAGCAAATGGGAAGATGAGCCGGCTGCTCCATCTCCCGTACCTTTACCCGGCTACTGGACAGGCACATCCCTCAAGCCACGATCATCCCATGCAGAAACAGGATCATCAAGGTCAGTTAGCACTTGATGCATCCGCCATAAGACCTCCGCTTCCATAGCTGCTGGGGCAGGTTGGCAAAGCACACTGTTACTCTGCCACATTGCCGACTCTTCAGCCAGTATTTCAGAGTTGACACCTGATATTTCATGATAGTCCCAGGTAAAGGGAGCCCAGGCCCGGCACTGAGCAGAGTCTAGCAGCCGTCTGTAGGCAATCTCCAGCTCCCATTCCTGATTGGCTAGATACTCTATATCTTCCAGTGCCCAGGAATCGTCTGAAACATTCAGCATCCGTTCTCTGTATTCCGAGATTTCTTCCAAACGCCACTCCAAATCGCTCCCAAAGTCAGGGTCCTCGGACAGCCTCTCTAATAACAGTCCCAGGCCACCGTAGCCAAAGCCTTCTGTTGGGATGTCATCCACGGCACACTTGGGCTACATACCAGCGGAGGTCTCTGTAGCTCTCGTCCAACCGCATCTCCACCTGGACCAGCCTGTTTAACTCAGCTTTCCATTCCTTACCATTCCTACTGCGACCAGTACCTTTCCTGGATGGAGGGGAGAACTTTTCCCTGGTGTCGCTGCTCACGGGCTAGCGCTTCCTTCCAGAGTCCCCAACGAATAGAATCACACCATTCCAGCAGGACCTGCTCTGATACTGGTCCTCTGTGCTGGATCTCTCGCAACCTCCTTCCGAATTCCTCTTCCATTGGCCGCTGGTATCTGTACCTCTCCTCTCCTGGTATCTGTACCTCTCCTCTCCTCTCTTCTCCTGGTATCTGTACCTCTCCTCTCCTCTCTTCTCCTGGTATCTGTACCTCTCCTCTCCTGGTATCTGTACCTCTCCTCTCCTCTCTTCTCCTGGTATCTGTACCTCTCCTCTCCTCTCTTCTCCTGGTATCTGTACCTCTCCTCTCCTGGTATCTGTACCTCTCCTCTCCTGCTATCTGTACCTCTCCTATCCTCTCTTCTGGTATCTGTACCTCTCCTATCCTCTCTTCTCCTGGTATCTGTACCTCTCCTCTCCTGGTATCTGTACCTCTCCTCTCCTGGTATCTGTACCTCTCTTCTCCTGGTATCTGTACCTCTCTTCTCCTGGTATCTGTACCTCTCTCTCCTGGTATCTGTACTCTCCTGGTATCTGTACCTCTCCTCTCTTGGTATCTGTACCTCTCCTCTCCTCTCTTCTCCTGGTATCTGTACCTCTCCTCTCCTGGTATCTGTACCTCTCCTCTCCTGCTATCTGTACCTCTCCTATCCTCTCTTCTCCTGGTATCTGTACCTCTCTTCTCCTGGTATCTGTACCTCTCTTCTCCTGGTATCTGTACCTCTCCTCTCCTGGTATCTGTACCTCTCCTCTCCTGGTATCTGTACCTCTCCTATCCTCTCTTCTCCTGGTATCTGTACCTCTCCTCTCTTCTCCTGGTATCTGTACCTCTCCTCTTCTGGTATCTGTACCTCTCTTCTCCTGGTATCTGTACCTCTCCTATCCTCTCTTCTCCTGGTATCTGTACCTCTCCTCTCCTGGTATCTGTACCTCTCTTCTCCTGGTATCTGTACCTCTCCTCTCCTGGTATCTGTACCTCTCCTATCCTCTCTTCTCCTGGTATCTGTACCTCTCTTCTCCTGGTATCTGTACCTCTCCTCTCCTGGTATCTGTACCTCTCCTCTCCTGGTATCTGTACCTCTCCTCTCCTCTCTTCTCCTGGTATCTGTACCTCTCCTCTCCTGGTATCTGTACCTCTCCTCTCCTGCTATCTGTACCTCTCCTATCCTCTCTTCTGGTATCTGTACCTCTCCTATCCTCTCTTCTCCTGGTATCTGTACCTCTCCTCTCCTGGTATCTGTACCTCTCCTCTGCTGGTATCTGTACCTCTCCTCTCCTGGTATCTGTACCTCTCTTCTCCTGGTATCTGTACCTCTCTTCTCCTGGTATCTGTACCTCTCCTCTCCTGGTATCTGTACCTCTCCTCTCCTGGTATCTGTACCTCTCCTCTCCTCTCTTTTCCTGGTATCTGTACCTCCCCTCTCCTGCTATCTGTACCTCTCCTATCCTCTCTTCTCCTGGTATCTGTACCTCTCTTCTCCTGGTATCTGTACCTCTCCTCTCCTGGTATCTGTACCTCTCCTCTCCTGGTATCTGTACCTCTCCTATCCTCTCTTCTCCTGGTATCTGTACCTCTCCTCTCTTCTCCTGTTATCTGTACCTCTCCTCTTCTGGTATCTGTACCTCTCCTATCCTCTCTTCTCCTGGTATCTGTACCTCTCTTCTCCTGGTATCTGTACCTCTCCTCTCCTGGTATCTGTACCTCTCCTATCCTCTCTTCTCCTGGTATCTGTACCTCTCTTCTCCTGGTATCTGTACCTCTCCTATCCTCTCCTCTCCTGCTATCTGTACCTCTCCTCTCCTGCTATCTGTACCTCTCCTATCCTCTCTTCTCCTGGTATCTGTACCTCTCCTATCCTCTCTTCTCCTGGTATCTACCTCTCCTCTCCTGGTGTCTGTACCTCTCCTCTCATGCTTGGGTGCTTCCGTCAAGATACAGCTGTCTCCAATCTGGAACCCAAAAACTAGACGATACTAGCTTAGGTGCAAACTGGAACTGACTTTAGTGTAAATTTACACAGAATATATACCACACAAGATCAGATAAGAGCCCAATCATTACAGCAGAGAGGGTGCAGGCAGAGAGGGCGCAGGCAAAGGGTTGCAGGCAGAGGGGGCGCAGGCAGAGAGGGCGCAGGCAAAGGGTTGCAGGCAGAGGGGGCGCAGGCAAAGGGTTGCAGGCAGAGAGGGTGCAGGCAAAGGGTTTCAGGCAGAGAGGGCGTAGGCAAAGGGTTGCAGGCAGAAAGGGCGCAGGCAGAGGGGGTGCAGGCAAAGGGTTGCAGGCAGAGGGGGCGTAGGCAAAGGGTTGCAGGCAGAAAGGGCGCAGGCAAAGGGTTGCAGGCAGAGAGGGCGCAGGCAGAGGGGACGCAGGCAAAGGGTTGCAGGCAGAGAGGGCGCAGGCAAAGGGTTGCAGGCAGAGAGGGCGCAGGCAGAGGGGGCGCAGGCAAAGGGTTGCAGGCAGAGAGGGCGCAGGCAGAGGGGGCGCAGGCAGAGGGGGTGCAGGCAAAGGGTTGCAGGCAGAAAGGGCGCAGGCAGAGGGGGTGCAGGCAAAGGGTTGCAGGCAGAAAGGGCGCAGGCAGAGGGGGTGCAGGCAAAGGGTTGCAGGCAGAGAGGGCGCAGGCAGAGGGTTGCAGGCAGAGAGGGCGCAGGCAAAGGGTTGCAGGCAGAGAGGGCGCAGGCAAAGGGTTGCAGGCAGAGAGGGCGCAGGCAAAGGGTTGCAGGCAGAGAGGGCGCAGGCAAAGGGTTGCAGGCAGAGAGGGCGCAGGCAAAGGGTTGCAGGCAGAGAGGGCGCAGGCAGAGGGTTGCAGGCAGAGAGGGCGCAGGCAGAGGGTTGCAGGCAGAGAGGGCGCAGGCAAAGGGTTGCAGGCAGAGAGGGCGCAGGCAAAGGGTTGCAGGCAGAGAGGGCGCAGGCAAAGGGTTGCAGGCAGAGAGGGCGCAGGCAAAGGGTTGCAGGCAGAGAGGGCGCAGGCAGAGGAGGTGCAGGCAAAGGGTTGCAGGCAAAGGGTTGCAGGCAGAAAGGGCGCAGGCAGAGGGGTTGCAGGCAAAGGGTTGCAGGCAGAGGGGGCGCAGGCAAAGGGTTGCAGGCAGAGGGGGCGCAGGCAAAGGGTTGCAGGCAGAGAGGGCGCAGGCAAAGGGTTGCAGGCAGAGGGGGCGCAGGCAGAGGGGGCGCATGCAAAGGGTTGCAGGCAGAGGGGGTGCAGGCAAAGGGTTGCAGGCAGAGAGGGCGCAGGCAGAGAGGGCGCAGGCAGAGAGGGCGCAGGCAAGGGGTTGCAGGCAGAGAGGGTGCAGGCAAGGGGTTGCAGGCAGAAAGGGCGCAGGCAGAGAGGGTGCAGGCAAAGGGTTGCAGGCAGAGAGGGTGCAGGCAAGGGGTTGCAGGCAGAGAGGGCGCAGGCAAAGGGTTGCAGGCAGAGAGGGGACAGGCAAAGGGTTGCAGGCAGAAAGGGTGCAGGCAAAGGGTTGCAGGCAAAGGGTTGCAGGCAGAGAGGGCGCAGGCAAGGGGTTGCAGGCAGAGAGGGTGCAGGCAAAGGGTTGCAGGCAGAGAGAGCGCAGGCAAAGGGTTGCAGGCAGAGAGGGCGCAGGCAAGGGGTTGCAGGCAGAGAGGGCGCAGGCAAGGGGTTGCAGGCAGAGAGGGCGCAGGCAAAGGGTTGCAGGCAGAGAGGGCGCAGGCAAAGGGTTGCAGGCAGAGAGGGCGCAGGCAAAGGGTTGCAGGCAGAGGGGTTGCAGGCAGAGAGGGCACAGGCAGAGGGGTTGCAGGCAGAGGGGGCGCAGGCAGAGGGGGCGCATGCAAAGGGTTGCAGGCAGAGGGGTTGCAGGCAGAGAGGGCACAGGCAGAGGGGTTGCAGGCAGAGGGGGCGCAGGCAGAGGGGGCGCATGCAAAGGGCGCAGGCAGAGAGGGCGCAGGCAAAGGGTTGCAGGCAGAGAGGGCGCAGGCAAAGGGTTGCAGGCAGAGAGGGCGCAGGCAAAGGGTTGCAGGCAGAGAGGGCGCAGGCAGAGGGGGCGCAGGCAAAGGGTTGCAGGCAGAGAGGGCGCAGGCAAAGGGTTGCAGGCAGAAAGGGCGCAGGCAGAGAGGGCGCAGGCAAAGGGTTGCAGGCAGAGAGGGGACAGGCAAAGGGTTGCAGGCAGAAGGTCGCAGGCAAAGGGTTGCAGGCAGAGAGGGCGCAGGCAAAGGGTTGCAGGCAGAGAGGGCGCAGGCAAAGGGTTGCAGGCAGAGAGGGCGCAGGCAAAGGGTTGCAGGCAGAGAGGGCGCAGGCAGAGGAGGTGCAGGCAGAGAGGGCGCAGGCAAAGGGTTTCAGGCAGAGAGGGGACAGGCAAAGGGTTGCAGGCAGAGAGGGCGCAGGCAAAGGGTTGCAGGCAGAGAGGGGACAGGCAAAGGGTTGCAGGCAGAGAGGGCGCAGGCAAAGGGTTGCAGGCAGAAGGTCGGTTGGTAATGAGTGGCAGAGGAAGATCCTGGAGGCTGCCCTCAGTCTGGGGTCCTCATAGTACATCTGGGGCGGGTGGGGGTTGGGTGCAGAAGATACCTGGATTGGGGAAACAGTTCCATTGTATTTATAGCCGAGCGGGGACATGATCTCAGACTGGCACCCCACACCCAGGAGATAGGGGGTGGGGGGATCTGTGTGTGCTGGGCCAGGTGTCGGCTGCATGACTCCTCACATGAATGTGATGTTGAGGGTTAGGGGACATGCAAGGAGCAAAGGAGGAAGCCGGGGAGCTGCAACACCCCCATTAGCCCCTCCCCCCACTATCTCCCCCTTACCTCCTCCCACAATCACCAGTCTTACCTCCCCCTCCTCACATTATCCCCACCCCCCACTATCAGCCCACCTTACCCCCCTCACCCAACAGGGTTATGATGAGGGGTGCTCTAATCCTGAGCGTTGTCTTCTCTGTATTATGGAGGGGGTGGGGTGGGGCTTTGGTAGTCCACCTGTATCTGGAGATGAGGGGCGTGTCTCTAATCCTGATCCTTCTCATTCCAGATGTCTCTGCTGGCAGAATTCGGTGGGGTGGAGGATTCGGACCTCCTGGACTTCCTCCTGAGTGACGTGTTTCCGGTGATCCCGGAGGATTATGGGAAGGATTGGGCTGTGGGGGAGACGGAGGTGAGAGATCTGGTGATGAGTTCCTCTGTGGAGTTTCAACACCTCCTATTGGTGAAAGTTTTGTGGTGACTGGCGTCCATCTTGTTTTTTAGGGATTCTGTGACTCGGCGGTGGAGGGATTCCTGACGGAGCTCCTGGGCAGCCCTCTGTGTGAGGATCCGGCCTCCCCTCCAGCCAGTGACAGCGGGATATCGGAGGGTCAGGCAGGTCTCCTGTCTCCAGAGAACTGGGAGTCGTCTCCACCGCACAGCCCCCGCATTGTACAGAGCGATCACAACTACTCCATGCTACAGGAGGATAGTGGAGACTTACAGAGCGTGCGATCCGAGACCTGCGAGGGAGATGTCTTCATAGACTTGGGTAAGACCTGGCCTCCAATCTCAACGGAGGAACCATCCATAAATAGGACCATATGGACTCCGATCTCACCGGAGGAACCATCCATAAATAGACCCATATGGACTCCCATCTCACCGGAGGAACCATCCATAGATAGACCCATATAGACTCCGATCTCAACGGAGGAACCATCCATAAATAGACCCATATGGACTCCGATCTCACCGGAGGAACCATCCATAAATAGACCCATATGGACTCCGATCTCACCGGGGGAACCATCCATAGATAGACCCATATGGACTCCTATCTCACCGGAGGAACCATCCATAGATAGACCCATATAGACTCCGATCTCACTGGAGGAACCATCCATAGATAGGACCATATGTACTCCGATCTCAACGGAGGAACCATCCATAAATAGGACCATATGGACTCCGATCTCACCGGAGGAACCATCTATAGATAGACCCATATAGACTCCAGTCTCACCAAAGAAACCATCCATAGGTAGACCCATATGGTCTCAGATCTCACCCGAGGACCCACCTATAGATAGACCCATATAGACTCCGATCTCACCGAAGGAACCATCCATAGATAGGCATCCATATGGGTCTATCTCACCAGAGGAACCATCCATAAATAGACCCATATGGACTCCGATCTCACCGGAGGAACCATCCATAAATAGACCCATATGGACTCCTATCTCACCGGAGGAACCATCCATAGATAGACCCATATAGACTCCGATCTCACTGGAGGAACCATCCATAGATAGGACCATATGTACTCCGATCTCAACGGAGGAACCATCCATAAATAGGACCATATGGACTCCGATCTGACCGGAGGAACCATCTATAGATAGACCCATATAGACTCCAATCTCACCGAAGAAACCATCCATAGGTAGACCCATATGGTCTCAGATCTCACCCGAGGACCCACCTATAGATAGACCCATATAGACTCCGATCTCACCGAAGGAACCATCCATAGATAGGCATCCATATGGGTCTATCTCACCAGAGGAACCATCCATAAATAGACCCATATGGACTCCTATCTCACCGGGGGAACCATCCATAGATAGACCCATATGGACTCCTATCTCACCGGAGGAACCATCCATAGATAGACCCATATAGACTCCGATCTCACTGGAGGAACCATCCATAGATAGGACCATATGTACTCCGATCTCAACGGAGGAACCATCCATAAATAGGACCATATGGACTCCGATCTGACCGGAGGAACCATCTATAGATAGACCCATATAGACTCCAATCTCACCCAAGAAACCATCCATAGGTAGACCCATATGGTCTCAGATCTCACCCGAGGACCCACCTATAGATAGACCCATATAGACTCCGATCTCACCGAAGGAACCATCCATAGATAGGCATCCATATGGGTCTATCTCACCAGAGGAACCATCCATAAATAGACCCATATGGACTCCCATCTCACCGGAGGAACAATCCATAGATAGACCCATATACACTCGATTCTCACCGGAGGAACCATCCATAAATAGGACCATATGGACTCCGATCTCATCGGAGGAACATACATAAATAGGACCATATGGACTCCGATCTCAGAGGAGGAACCATCCATAGGTAGACCCATATGGACTCCGATCTCACTGGAGGAACCATCTATAGGTAGACCCATATGGACTCCGATCTCACCGGAGGAACCATCCATAGGTAGACACATATGGACTCCGATCTCACCGGAGGAACCATCTATAGGTAGACCCATATGGACAACTCCCTATGGCCTTCATTTCCTCCTCCAGCTCCGGTCCTCCATGTTTCTCCCTCTGTAGAGTCCTCACCTGAACCTCTGGAGTCTTCCAGATCTGCTCCCCCATGTTCCTTCACTGATGAGAGTCAGTCTTGTGTTTCAGGATTAGGAACCAGTTTTATTGTCCCTCAACTACCAATAAGATTCTAACCAATCTCAGAATTGACATCTGGAATCTCAATTCTGGATTGTGATTGGTGGTTGAGGGACAATGGGGGCAGTACAGACAGTCCTGACTTCTGACTTTCTCTGGTAATGTGTTATGGAAGATTGAACTTCTCTTCTTCCTGTAGATGTATGTGTGGAGCCGTGTGATTCGGACATCCTGGATCCCATCTCACTGTGTATGGAGGAAGAGGAGGATGAGGATGACTCTGTCTATTTCCAGACCTCGGTATGTATACTCGTAGGGCTGGGTGCAGCAAGGGTGTGGCACAGTGCGGGGTGAGCGAAGGGCGTAGTGCAGGGTGCGACAAGGGCATAGGGCGTGGTGAGGGAAAGGCGAAGGATGGGGTGGGGGAAGGTTGTCCTGTAGATTCTTCACTGACTATTTCTGGTTTTCAGTCACTTCAACTGTCTGAGGAAGAGACCCGCCTACTGAAGAAGGAAGGAATCGTCTTACCCCAGCACCTCCCCCTCACCAAGGTCTGACCACATCCAACTTCTCCACCTATCAGAGTCTTCTCTTCCCCCTCTCCACCTATGAGAGTCTTCTCCTCCCAATCTCCACCTATGAGAGTCTTCTCCCCCCCCTCTCCACCCATCAGAGTCTTCTCCTCCCCACCTATGGGAGTCTTCTCCTCCCAATCTCCACCTATGAGAGTCTTCTCCTCCCCCTCTCCACCTATGAGAGTCTTCTCCTCCCCCTCTCCACCTATGAGAGTCTTCTCCTCCCCCTCTCCACCTATCAGAGTCTTCTCCTCCCCCTCTCCACCTATGAGAGTCTTCTCCTCCCCCTCTCCACCTATCAGAGTCTTCTCCTCCCCATCGCCACCTATCAGTCTTCTCCTCCCCCTCTCCACCTATCAGAGTCTTCTCTTCCCCCTCTCCACCTATCAGAGTCTTCTCTTTCCCCTCTCCACCTATGAGAGTCTTCTCCTCCCCCTCTCCACCTATCAGAGTCTTCTCCTCCCCCTCTCCACCTATCAGAGTCTTCTCCTCCCCCTCTCCACCTATGAGAGTCTTCTCCTCCCCATCTCCACCTATCAGAGTCTTCTCCTCCCCCTCTCCACCTATCAGAGTCTTCTCCTCCCCCTCTCCACCTATGAGAGTCTTCTCCTCCCCATCTCCACCTATCAGAGTCTTCTCCTCCCCATCGCCACCTATGAGAGTCTTCTCCTCCCCCTCTCCACCTATCAGAGTCTTCTCCTCCCCCTCTCCACCTATCAGAGTCTTCTCCTCCCCCTCTCCACCTATGAGAGTCTTCTCCTCCCCCTCTCCACCTATCAGAGTCTTCTCCTCCCCATCGCCACCTATCAGTCTTCTCCTCCCCCTCTCCACCTATCAGAGTCTTCTCCTCCCCCTCTCCACCTATGAGAGTCTTCTCCTCCCCCTCTCCACCTATGAGAGTCTTCTCCTCCCCCTCTCCACCTATCAGAGTCTTCTCCTCCCCCTCTCCACCTATCAGAGTCTTCTCCTCCCCCTCTCCACCTATCAGAGTCTTCTCCTCCCCCTCTCCACCTATGAGAGTCTTCTCCTCCCCCTCTCCACCTATGAGAGTCTTCTCCTCCCCCTCTCCACCTATTAGAGTTTTCTCCTCCCCCTCTCCACCTATCAGAGTCTTCTCCTCCCCCTCTCCACCTATCAGAGTCTTCTCCTCCCCCTCTCCACCTATCAGAGTCTTCTCTTTCCCCTCTCCACCTATGAGAGTCTTCTCCTCCCCCTCTCCACCTATCAGAGTCTTCTCCTCCCCCTCTCCACCTATCAGAGTCTTCTCCTCCCCCTCTCCACCTATCAGAGTCTTCTCCTCCCCCTCTCCACCTATCAGAGTCTTCTCCTCCCCCTCTCCACCTATCAGAGTCTTCTCCTCCCCCTCTCCACCTATCAGAGTCTTCTCCTCCCCATCGCCACCTATCAGAGTCTTCTCCTCCCCCTCTCCACCTATCAGAGTTTTCTCCTCCCCCTCTCCACCTATCAGAGTCTTCTCCTCCCCCTCTCCACCTATCAGAGTCTTCTCCTCCCTCTCTCCACCTATCAGAGTTTTCTCCTCCCCCTCTCCACCTATGAGAGTCTTCTCCTCCCCCTCTCCACCTATCAGAGTCTTCTCCTCCCCCTCTCCACCTATCAGAGTCTTCTCCTCCCCCTCTCCACCTATCAGAGTCTTCTCCTCCCCATCTCCACCTATCAGAGTCTTCTCCTCCCCCTCTCCACCTATGAGAGTCTTCTCCTCCCCCTCTCCACCTATCAGAGTCTTCTCCTCCCCCTCTCCACCTATCAGAGTCTTCTCCTCCCCCTCTCCACCTATCAGAGTCTTCTCCTCCCCCTCTCCACCTATCAGAGTCTTCTCCTCCCCCTCTCCACCTATCAGAGTCTTCTCCTCCCCCTCTCCACCTATCAGAGTCTTCTCCTCCCCCTCTCCACCTATCAGAGTCTTCTCCTCCCCCTCTTAACCTATCAGAGTCTTCTCCTCCCCCTCTTAACCTATCAGCGTCTTCTCCTCCCCATCGCCACCTATCAGAGTCTTCTCCTCCCCCTCTCCACCTATCAGAGTCTTCTCCTCCCCCTCTCCACCTATGAGAGTCTTCTCCTCCCCCTCTCCACCTATCAGAGTTTTCTCCTCCCCCTCTCCACCTATTAGAGTCTTCTCCTCCCCCTCTCCACCTATCAGAGTCTTCTCCTCCCCCTCTCCACCTATCAGAGTCTTCTCCTCCCCCTCTCCACCTATCAGAGTCTTCTCCTTCTCCTCACACCTGATGACTTCATTTCCATTATCTCCTGCCCAGCCCCCAGCACCGTGAGAAGTGTTCCTGGCACACCGAGCATCTCCAGAACGGGTCCAAAGCTTCATTCAGCCATCACATCATAATTCCAGAAGCAACGAGCCACACGGGACCCTTCATCAGTGCTACCTGTGACGTGACACTCCTGATGAAGGGTCCTGTGCGGCATGGAACTGTGGCTTCTGGAATTATGATGTGATGGCTGAATGAAGCTTTGGACCCGTTCTGGAGATGTTCGGTGTGCCGGGGACATACATCTCACTTTGAAGCCCTTCCATTTCCAGCCGGTGATCACAACAACACCGACACCCCACCATCCTTCACCCGTCACCTTCTATCCTCCTCAGACTATTCTCAGCTCTGGTCAGGTCTGATTGGTGGAGTTCTGGTGATGGATGATGAGGATACAGGGAAGTAACGCCATTCTCTATGATTACAGACGGAGGAACGCGCCCTGAAACGTGTCCGCAGGAAGATCCGGAACAAGCGATCCGCACAGGAGAGCCGCAAGAAGAAGAAGGAATACGTGGACGGCCTGGAGAACCGGTGAGTGTTCTATATACCGTCTGTAGTCTGTGTGGGGACCGGACTGACTATACACAGCTCATACGTGTCTGCATGGGGGGGTGGAGTGTAAACCATTATATAATCCTCTATTCTGCCCCCTATAGGGTGACGGAGTGTACAGCTCATAATCAGGTTCTTCAGAAGAAGGTTCAGCAGCTGCAGAAACAGAACATGTGAGTCCATTACCCCAAATTCTTCTCTCTATCTAATATATATACAATGTGGAGATGGTGTAATCATCCCATGTACTGGCAGTAGTGATGTCACTGTGTACATATCATTGGCTCTGGTCACATGACATCACACAGCCAGCAATGTTCTCTCTGATGGGTCACATGACCTCTGTAGGGTGTAATAACGGGCGTATGTCTGATATCAAGCTTCTGTTTTTAGGTCCTTACTACAGCAACTGAGAAACCTGCAGGCACTTGTGAGTCAAACCGGCGCCAAAACCACCGCTGCCAGCACCTGCGTCATGGTAAGTGTGTGTAAACCTCCATACCTGTGTGTGTTTGTCACCTGTGTCACAGTGTGTGTCTGCCATGTGTCCGCTCCACTCATATCTGTGTCTCTCGGCAGGTCTTGGCTCTCTCCTTCTGTCTCATCCTCTTCCCAAGTCTCTATCCATTTGGGACGAACATTGGACACCAGAGCCATCGTGGAGGTGAGTGTTCTGCTATATGTTCCCGGGCCATTGAGATGTAGATGGTGGCCAGGACACCTACTCCAATGAGGTGTAGACGGTGGCCACGACACCTCCTCCTCCTCCACTGAGGTGTAGACGTTGGACAGGACACCTCCCCCTCCTCCTCCATTTGGGTGTAGAAGGTGGCCAGGACACTTCCTCCTTCTCCTTCTCCTCCTCCATTGAGGTGTAGATGGTGGCCAGGACACCTCCTCCTCTATTGAGGTGTAGATGGTGGCCCGGACCCCTCCTCCTCCATTGAGGTGTAGAAGGTGGCCAGGACACTTCCTCCTTCTCCTTCTCCTCCTCCATTGAGGTGTAGACGGTGGACAGGACACCTCCTCCTCCTTCTCCACTGAGGTGTAGACGTTGGACAGGACACCTCCCCCTCCTCCTCCATTTGGGTGTAGAAGGTGGCCAGGACACTTCCTCCTTCTCCTCCTCTATTGAGGTGTAGATGGTGGCCCGGACCCCTCCTCCTCCATTGAGGTGTAGATGGTGGCCAGGACATACCCTCATCCTCCATTGAGGTGTAGACGGTGGCCAGGACACCTCCTCCTCATCCATTGAGGTGTAGATGGTGGCCAGGACACCTCCTCCTCCTCTATTTGGGTGTAGACGGTGGCCAGGACACCTCCTCTATTGATGTTTAGATGGTGGTCAGGACATACCCTCATCCTCCATTGAGGTGTAGATGGTGGCCAGGACAGGCCCTCCTTCTCCATTGAGGTCTGTGGAGTCTAATCCAGCGTCTCTGTGATCAGAATATTGGAGAGCTCCATGCTCTCGCCCCGACTGATTTCTGGCCTCTCCGGCTTCCACTATGCTTAAAGGCACTAAAAAAGTGCCAAAATGTGCACTAAAAACCACGCCAAAATGCATGCTAAAAAGAGATCCGGCAGTGGGTTACCATAGAGCTGGCCATAAACCAGATGGTCCCTGGCCATCTCTATAATCCTGGGAGGCCGGAAGTGACTTCATGGCGTCACTTCCTGTTAGGACAGATGTAAACACCGCCATTTTTTTCCCCTAGAAATTGGAGATCAATGAGGAGAGATGTGAGGTATTATTGACCTCATATCTCTAAAGAGGACCTGTCATCCTTATTTCTATTACAAGGAATGTCTTCATTTCTTAGTGAATATAAAAAATTAAAGCGACAGCTTAAAAATAAAAAAAAAAGGTGTAAAAAAATTAAATATATAAAAATAAAAAATTTTAAAGCTCCCCCGTCCCCTCGTGTTTGCACGTAGAAGGGAACACGTAGTAAACAGTGGTGGCACCACACTAGCACTAGACCTCCTCTGTGACTCTAAACTGACAACCTGTAAAAATTTTAAAGCGTCGCCTATAGATACTTTTACGTATCATAATTTGGCGCCGTTCCACAGGCGTGTGCAATTTTAAAGTGTGACATGTTTGGTATCTATTTACTCGGCAGAACATCATCTTTTTTCGGTGTAGACCAGGGGTCTTCAAACTACGGCCCTCCAGTTGTTCAGGAACTACAATTCCCATCATGCCCTAGTCATGTCTGTGAATGTCAGAGTTTTACAATGCCTCATGGGACGTGTAGTTCCGCAACAGCTGGAGGGCCGTAGTTTGAGGATCCCCCTGGTGTAGACGGTGGCCAGGACACCACCTCCTCCTCCATTGAGGTGTAGACATCATCTTTTTTAGTTTACCCAAAAATTGGGTATTTTTTTTTTTTTTTGCATTAAAATTAATTAAAGTCTATTTTTTTTCTCGAATTATTTAAAAGATTACTACGCAAATACAGTGTGACATAAAAAACCACCATTTTATTCTTTAGGGTCTCTGCTTTAAGAAAGATATATACTGTATAATGTTTGGGGGTTCTAAGTAATTTTCTAGGAAAAAGAAAATGATGATTTTTACATGTAGGAGAGAAGTGTCAGAATTGGCCCGGTAGGGAAGTGGTTAAACTCAGCTGCAATGTTATCTCACCATGTATTACGAGATCGCAGGCAGCCCCTCCCCTTCTGCAAAGATCTCAGCCGTTCTCACAGGATAAATATGTTCTCTCTTCTTCTTTTTCTGAGAACAGAAGTTCCCAACTTCATACACAGGAAGTCAGAGGAGATGATTTTTCTCTGAGAACGGAATTGAGAAAAAATGTAGACCTTTGCCCATGTTTGTAGGACATCCATGGGGTTCTCGGGAACCTTTGCCCATGTTTGTAGGACATCCATGGGGTTCTCGGGAACCTTTGCCCATGTTTGTAGGACATCCATGGGGTTCTCGGGAACCTTTGCCCATGTTTGTAGGACATCCATGGGGTTCTCAGGAACCTTTGCCCATGTTTGTAGGACATCCATGGGGTTCTCGGGAACCTTTTCCCATATTTGTAGGACATCCATGGGGTTCTCAGGAACCTTTGCCCATGTTTGTAGGACATACATGGGGTTCTCGGGAACCTTTTCCCATGTTTGTAGGACATCCATGGGGTTCTCAGGAACCTTTGCCCATGTTTGTAGGACGTACATGGGGTTCTCGGGAACCTTTGTCCATGTTTGTAGGACATCCATGGGGTTCTCGGGAACCTTTGCCCATGTTTGTAGGACATCCATGGGGTTCTCGGGAACCTTTTCCCATATTTGTAGGACATCCATGGGGCTCTCGGGAACCTTTGCCATGTTTGTAGGACATCCATGCGGCTCTCGGGAACCTTTGCCATGTTTGTAGGACATACATGGGGTTCTCGGGAACCTTTGCCCATGTTTGTAGGACATCCATGGGGCTCTCGGGAACCTTTGCCATGTTTGTAGGCCATCCATGGGGTTCTCGGGAACCTTTGCCCATGTTTGTAGGACATCCATGGGGTTCTTGGGAACCTTTGCCCATGTTTGTAGGACATCCATGCGGCTCTCGGGAACCTTTGCCATGTTTGTAGGACATACATGGGGTTCTCGGGAACCTTTGCCCATGTTTGTAGGACATCCATGGGGCTCTCGGGAACCTTTGCCATGTTTGTAGGACATCCATGGGGTTCTCGGGAACCTTTGCCCATGTTTGTAGGACATCCATGGGGTTCTTGGGAACCTTTGCCCATGTTTGTAGGACATCCATGGGGTTCTCAGGAACCTTTGCCCATGTTTGTAGGACATCCATGGGGTTCTCGGGAACCTTTGCCCATGTTTGTAGGACATCCATGGGGTTCTCGGGAACCTTTGCCCATGTTTGTAGGACAACCATGGGGTTCTCGGGAACCGAAACAATACCGAAAATGACAGTTTTTTTTAAAAAATTATATTTTTAAATACAATTGTATTCTATTCAACTTTTTAATTAATATCATCAATTTAATATGAATTTAATGTTGGCCATTATTGGCACCTTTAGTGCAAGAAAGGTCAAGAAAAATTCAGTCTGCAGTCTCTGACCATCTCTTGTATCGTCCCCAGTCTCTGACCATCTCCTGTATCATGTCCTCAGTCTCTCACCATCTCTTGTATCATGTCCTCAGTCTCTGACCATCTCCTGTATCATGTCCTCAGTCTCTGACCATCTCCTGTATCATGTCCTCAGTCTCTGACCATCTCTTGTATCATGTCCTCAGCCTCTCACCATCTCTTGTATAATGTCCTCAGCCTCTCACCATCTCTTGTATCATGTCCTCAGCCTCTCACCATCTCTTGTATCATGTCCTCAGCCTCTCACCATCTCTTGTATCATGTCCTCAGTCTCTGACCATCTCTTGTATCATGTTCTCAGCCTCTCACCATTTCATGTATCATGTCCTCAGCCTCTCACCATCTCTTGTATCATGTCTTCAGCCTCTCACCATCTCATGTATTATGTCCTCAGTCTCTGACCATCTCATGTATCATGTCCTCAGTCTCTGACTATCTCTTGTATCAAGTTCTCATGCTCTAATCATCTCTTGTATCGTCCCCAGTCTCTAACCATCTCTTGTATCATGTCCTCAGTCTGTGACCATCTCTTGTATCATGTCTTCCGCCTCTCACCATCTCTTGTATCATGTCCTCAGCCTCTCACCATCTCTTGTATCATGTCCTCCGCCTCTCACCATCTCTTGTATCATGTCCTCAGCCTCTCACCATCTCTTGTATCATGTCCTCAGCCTCTCATCATCTCTCGTATCATGTCCTCAGTCTCTGACCATCTCTTGTATCATGTCCTCAGCCTCTCACCATCTCTTGTATCATGTCTGCAATCTCTTACTTAAATACACTGCTAATAATATTAGCAAAATTTCAGTTTGGTGCACCTCTAGCAGACATGATACAGGAGATGGTCAGAGGCTGCAGACATGTTACAAGAGATCAATGCAGCTTCACCAGTGCCTGTCCAATGCAGCCTACCAGTCAGATGCAGCAGCCTACCAGTGCCCATCATGTACAGCCTACCAGTGCCCATCATGTACAGCCTACCAGTGCCCATCATGTACAGCCTACCAGTGCCCATCATGTACAGCCTACCAGTGCCCATCATGTACAGCCTACCAGTGCCCATCATGTACAGCCTACCACTGCCCATCATGTACAGCCTACCAGTGCCCATCATGTACAGCCTACCACTGCCCATCATGTACAGCCTACCAGTGCCCATCATGTACAGCCTACCAGTGCCCATGAAATACAGCCTGCCAGTGCCCAATAGCGCGATGTCACGCTGTGTCAGAGCTGGATTTGAATCGCTGTGCAGCCGCTGTAACAATGTCCCACCTCCTATGCGCACGGCACAATGATTCCTGGCATTGGATCAGTGTGCCGTCTATCACAAGAGGCGCTCTAGGAGGCGGGACATCGTTACAGCGGCTGCACAGCGATTCAGATCTCTGACACAGCGTGAGATTGCGCTACCAGGAATTGGGGAGGCTGAATCTCATGACAGGAGTGAGAAGAGCAGGAGGGAGGGGAAACTCTGACAGAGGCGCGCCGGGATGATACATGTGGGAACCCGGCGGGACAGCCCCACCCCTTTTTCAGCTTCATTATCGGCACTTTTTTTCTTTCGGCCGCCTGCCGAAAACACAATTTCTGGCCGATATGTTTTGGCGCACCACTAGTTCCCGCGAACCTTCGTCCATGTTTGTAGGACATCTATGGGGTTCTCGGGAACCTTTGTCCACGTTTGTAGGACATCGATGGGGTTCTCGGGAACCTTCGTCCATGTTTGTAGGACATCCATGGGGTTCTCGGGAACCTTCGTCCATGTTTGTAGGACATCCATGGGGTTCTCGGGAACCTTCGTCCATGTTTGTAGGACATCCATGGGGTTCTCGGGAACCTTTGCCCATGTTTGTAGGACATCCATGGGGTTCTCGGGAACCTTCGTCCATGTTTGTAGGACATCCATGGGGTTCTCGGGAACCTTCGTCCATGTTTGTAGGACATCCATGGGGTTCTCGGCACCTCCCAGTCACATTGATGGTTTTGTCTTCTTCACATTTTTGGTATTGTTTTGTTTTTCAGTTGTTTCTCGTCAGCTGCGAAACCTCCACTCCGATCTCCCCATTGTCGGTCCACCTGGTTCGGATGTGGAGACGCTTGCCGAAGTTGTTTTGGAGAAAAGCCCAGTGGGGCCACCCCAGGATGACTCTCTGCTGGACCTCTCACGTCAGGAGCTCCACCTGGACCCCTCCCTGCAGGGAGCTCAGAATGACACCCCCGAGGTTCAAGATGTTGGAACCGCAGAATCCAAACCTTCCATTAACAGTAATTCCTCCTCCGACCTCCCCAAACAGACGCAGCCAGTGGAAGGACAGCCCGACCCCCGACCTGGCGGAGAATTGTCTGGTCCGTCAGAAATGCTGCACGTCATGCCGGACAAATCCAACTGGTTGGATAAAACTCGAAGCGTCATCATCACCCCGCACCATTCAGATGAAATGTAATGGCTGCGTGCCTTGTGTATATAGACTCCATTTCCCATTATTGTGGAGCTGGGCCAGCAATCCCACACCCCCATAGGGTGAAAAGAGGCACTTGGGAGGACTGTGTGCTTCTTGGGGTGTATAGAGAGATATACAAGTCCTACATTATTCAGAAATTTCCCATTTATTACGGCGCTGGGTCAAGGGGGCCTGGGGTCCCTCAGCACTGATGAAGGTGATAGAGAGGCACTTAGGAGGACTGTGTGCTTCTCAGGTTGTAAATAGAGATACAAATGTCCTGTATTGTTCAAATTCCTCAATATTATGGAGCTTAGTCGGGGGCCCTCAGCACTAATCTGGGTAATAGGAGGCCTCTGTGATTCTCGGGGTGTATATACAAGTCCTTTATCATTATTCAGAGATTTCCAATTATTATGGAGCTGGGCCAGGGGTCCCTCAGGGGTAACAAGAGGCACTTAGCAGGTCCATGTTATTCTCTGGGTGTATAGAGATATATGAGCTGCACTGAGACTTTATGTAGATATTTACGTATGTTCTGTCATGTCTGAATTGAATAAACTTTACTGGAACTGTCCATTGTCATCACTGAAACGTCATATCTTTGGTCCAGTATATAGGCCGTACATCCGACCCATCTCCAATGTTCCCCAATGTGTGGAATAACCTATGAATAATGGAACGCTTCAGGAATGCAATTATTTGTTTCTGTGCTTGGACAGCCTCCACCCCCCCCCCTTCTAAATTCCACTAAAAAATATGGCCACCCCCTGCTGAACCTGCAGCGTATGGTCACTTCCATGTTCAGCAGGGACTGGCCAAATTTTTACCAGTTTGGTCAAATGGGGACGTGTTTGAAATTTTTCCTCACTCAGAAGGGGGGTGTCAGAATATGGAGGGTGGGGGATCTGGGAATACAACATCCACCATGGAGCAATCTTGGGGGATGTGGGAATAGTCCACCATGGAGCAATCTTGGGGGTTGTGGGAATAGTCCACCATGGAGCAATCTTGGGGGATGTGGGAATACTCCACCATGGAGCAATCTTGGGGGATGTGGGAATACTCCATGGAGCAATCTTGGGGGTTGTGGGAATACTCCACAATGGAGCAATCTTGGGGGTTGTGGGAATACTCCACCATGGAGCAATCTTGGGGGTTGTGGGAATAGTCCACCATGGAGCAATCTTGGGGGTTGTGGGAATACTCCACCATGGAGCAATCTTGGGGGTTGTGGGAATACTCCACCATGGAGCAATCTTGGGGGTTGTGGGAATACTCCACCATGGAGCAATCTTGGGGGATGTGGGAATACTCCACCATGGAGCAATCTTGGGGGTTGTGGGAATACTCCACCATGGAGCAATCTTGGGGGTTGTGGGAATACTCCACCATGGAGCAATCTTGGGGGTTGTGGGAATACTCCACCATGGAGCAATCTTGGGGGTTGTGGGAATACTCCACCATGGAGCAATCTTGGGGGTTGTGGGAATAGTCCACCATGGAGCAATCTTGGGGGTTGTGGGAATAGTCCACCATGGAGCAATCTTGGGGGTTGTGGGAATACTCCACCATGGAGCAATCTTGGGGGTTGTGGGAATACTCCACCATGGAGCAATCTTGGGGGTTGTGGGAATACTCCACCATGGAGCAATCTTGGGGGATGTGGGAATACTCCACCATGGAGCAATCTTGGGGGATGTGGGAATACTCCATGGAGCAATCTTGGGGGTTGTGGGAATACTCCACCATGGAGCAATCTTGGGGGTTGTTAGAATAATCCACCATGAAGCAATCTTGGGGGTTGTGGGAATACTCCACCATGGAGCAATCTTGGGGGTTGTGGGAATACTCCACCATGGAGCAATCTTGGGGGTTGTGGGAATACTCCACCATGGAGCAATCTTGGGGGTTGTGGGAATACTCCACCATGGAGCAATCTTGGGGGTTGTGGGAATACTCCACCATGGAGCAATCTTGGGGGTTGTGGGAATACTCCACCATGGAGCAATCTTGGGGGATGTGGGAATACTCCATGGAGCAATCTTGGGGGTTGTGGGAATACTCCACAATGGAGCAATCTTGGGGGTTGTGGGAATACTCCACCATGGAGCAATCTTGGGGGTTGTGGGAATAGTCCACCATGGAGCAATCTTGGGGGTTGTGGGAATACTCCACCATGGAGCAATCTTGGGGGTTGTGGGAATACTCCACCATGGAGCAATCTTGGGGGTTGTGGGAATACTCCACCATGGAGCAATCTTGGGGGATGTGGGAATACTCCACCATGGAGCAATCTTGGGGGTTGTGGGAATACTCCACCATGGAGCAATCTTGGGGGTTGTGGGAATACTCCACCATGGAGCAATCTTGGGGGTTGTGGGAATAGTCCACCATGGAGCAATCTTGGGGGTTGTGGGAATACTCCACCATGGAGCAATCTTGGGGGTTGTGGGAATAGTCCACCATGGAGCAATCTTGGGGGTTGTGGGAATAGTCCACCATGGAGCAATCTTGGGGGTTGTGGGAATACTCCACCATGGAGCAATCTTGGGGGTTGTGGGAATACTCCACCATGGAGCAATCTTGGGGGTTGTGGGAATACTCCACCATGGAGCAATCTTGGGGGATGTGGGAATACTCCACCATGGAGCAATCTTGGGGGATGTGGGAATACTCCATGGAGCAATCTTGGGGGTTGTGGGAATACTCCACCATGGAGCAATCTTGGGGGTTGTTAGAATAATCCACCATGAAGCAATCTTGGGGGTTGTGGGAATACTCCACCATGGAGCAATCTTGGGGGTTGTGGGAATACTCCACCATGGAGCAATCTTGGGGGTTGTGGGAATACTCCACCATGGAGCAATCTTGGGGGTTGTGGGAATACTCCACCATGGAGCAATCTTGGGGGTTGTGGGAATACTCCACCATGGAGCAATCTTGGGGGTTGTGGGAATACTCCACCATGGAGCAATCTTGGGGGTTGTGGGAATACTCCACCATCCACCATGGAGCTTAGAAAGTCTTGACTTACAATGGCAAGTCGTGTTTATTTATAGTGTAACACAGGGATAACAAAAGAGGGTGGTGGCTTCCCAATCAGCCAATTAGACACTTGTATACCATCAAACGAACCAATCAAACACATGTATATATTCAAATAGATATCCAGTAGTGACGTATGCAAATAGACGTGTGCAGAGCCATGTGGGCAGTCTCCTGCTGAGACACAATGTGCCTAACAAACATGGCTCTGAACACGATCGTGTGCACATTCCCACCGCTACCATTGGTGTGAACCGTACTCTATCATGGCTCAGTGGGCCATCATTTTATACGGTTATGCTATTGTTCCCATGTACGCAGATCTGTTTGCTAGGAGCGTGGATGCAGTCGCCATGAGGTGGCCAGTCTCTTGGTGAGGCATAAGCGAACATCCCTTAACCGCTTGCCAACTGCCTCACGCAGATATACTGCGGCAGAAGGGCTCATACAGGCAGAATCACGTGCCTGTATGTTCCCCTTTAAGAGGCGGCCAGCGGGCGCGCACATGCGCCCGCAGCAAGCTCCATGAGTCGGGTCCCGGGGATACCTGGGATAGCCTCACGGGGAGGAAGAACGGGGAGATGCTGATGTAAACAGCATCTCCCCGTTCTGCCTAGTGACAAGTGTCACTCAATCTCTGCTCCCTGTCATTGGAGCAGAGATCAGTGATGTCACACACAGCCCAGCCCCCCACAGTTAGAAACACGCCCCTAGGACACACTTAACCCCTACACTGCCACCTAGTGGTTAACACCTTCACTGCCAGTGTCATTTACATAGGAATCAGTGCATTTGTATTTGTATAAATGTGAATGGTCCCAAAAATGTGTCAAAAATGTCCGATGTGTCCACCATAATGTGACTGTAACGATAAAAATCGCAGATCGCCGCCATTTAAAAAAAAAAATTATTAATAAAAATGCCATATATCTTTCCCCTATTTTGTAAACACTATCACTTTTGCGCAAACCAATCAATAATCGCTTATTGCGTTTTTTTTTTTTTTACCAAAAATATGTAGGAGAATACGTATCGGCCAGAACTGAGGTAAAAAATTGTTTTTTTATATATTTTTGGGGATATTTATTAAAGCAAAAAGTAAAAAATAATGCTTTTTTTTCAAAATTGTCGCTATTTCTTTGTTTATAGTGCAAAAAATAAAAACCGCCGAGGTGATCAAATATCACCAACAGAAAGATCTATTTGTGGGGAAAAAAGGACGTCAATTTTGTTTGGGAGCCACGTCGGACCACTGCGCAATTGTCAGTTAAAGCGACGCAGTGCCGAATCGCAAAAAGTGTTCTGGTCTTTGGCCAGCCAAATGGGCTTAAGTGGTTAAAGTCCCATTTCCTGTATCTTATAAACTTTTTTTAATATCGGGATGTGGTGCCCTTTGGTTTCTCAGTACCCCAAATCCTCTTCTCTGCCCTATCGAGGTTTACAGTGGATTCGCTGCCTGTGCTTCTGTATTCCTGGGCAGTCAGCTGCAACAGATTTATGACTGAAGATCAGGCAGACCTTCTCTGGAAAGGGTGGACATAATGAAGACGTGGTCAGGTCAGGTGTCCTCCTGTCACAGGACAACTTCAGAGCAGCTAGGGGGTCTCAAACTGGCAGCCCTCCAGCTGTTGTGAAACTACAAGTCCCATGAGGCTTTGCAAGGCTGACCATTACAAGCATGACCCCTCCCACAGGCAGAGGCATAATGGGACTTGTAGTTTCGCAACAGCTAGAGGGCCGCCAGTTTGAGACCCCTGTTATAATGGATTGGAGGAACCATCTGTCTCACCAATCCTATTGTGCATTCATTTGGTGTGTGGCAGAAGAAACCAATGTCCTCCAGTGTGTTCGGTCTCCTTTGTAGGGACACTCTGTGACCAAAACCTAATCCCCACCTGAGGGCTACACCAACCTTACTGCCAGTTATCTTCATACCTTCCCTGCTGATGAAAGTGTACCGGTGACTGACCACACCGTTCCCCCAATGCGGATGTGCTGTCACTAGAGGTACATACAGGAGAGGACGGCACAGCGAGAGTCTGCAGACAGGGCCACACGGAAAAAAAGGGCAAGAGGCTGCAGAGAGAGACAGGACCACATGGAAGAGAAGGCGAGAGGCCACAGAGATATGATCACGTGGGTGAGAGGCCACAGAGACCGGGCCACGCGGGTAAGCGGATGGGGGGCCCCAGAGAATGGACCACATGGGAGAGGAGGCGAGAGGCCGCAGAGACACAGTCATGAGGGAAAGGGGGCGAGAGGCCCGCAGAGACATGGTCACGAGGGAGAGGGGGCGAGAGGCCCACAGACATGGTCACGAGGGAGAGGGGGCGTGAGGCCACAGAGACAGGACCACACAGAAGAGGTGGCGAGATGCCGCAGAGACAGTCACGAGGGAGAGGAGGCGAGAGGCCACAGAGACTTGCCCACACGGGAGAGGAGGTGAGAGGCCGCAGAGACATGGTCATGAGGGAAAGGAGGCGAGAATCTGCAGAGACACGATCACGAAGGAGAGGGGTGAGAGGCCCGCAGAGACAAGACCACGCAGGAAAGGGTACAGAGATTGGTCCATGTGGGTGAGAGGATACAGAGACTGGGCACGCGGGAGACGGAATGGGGGGCCCCAGAGAGATACAGGACCGCACAGGAGAGGGGGCGAGAATGTGCAGAGACTGGGCCACATGGGAGAGGAGGCGAGAGGCTGCAGAGACTGGGCCACACGGGAGAGGGGGCGAGAGGCCCGCAGAGACACGGTCAGGAGGGAGGGGCCTGCAGAGACATGGTCACAAGGCAGTGGGGATGAGAGCCCACAGAGAAAGGAACACATAAGAGAGGGAGCGAGAGGGTGCAGAGACCGGGCCACACGGAAGAGGGGGCAAAAGGGCACAGAGACTGGGCCACACAGGAGAGGAGGCGAGAGGGCACAGAGACCCGGCCACACAGGAGAGGAGGCAAGAGGCTGCAGAGACACGGTCATGAGGGAGAGGCCTGCAGAGACATGGTCACGAGGCAGCGGGGATGAAAGCCCACAGAGACAGGACCACACGGAGGAGGGGGCGAGAGGGCACAGAGACATGGTCACGAGGGAGAGGGGGCGAGAGGCCACAGAGAGGGAGAGGTAGCGAGGGGCCACAGAGACCGGGCATGTGGGAGAGGGGGCGAGAGGCTATAGAGATATGGTCACGTGGGAGAGGGGGCAAGAGGCCATAGAGACACGGTCACGTGGGAGAGGGGGCAAGAGGTCGCAGAGAGACAGGGCCACACGAGAGGGGGGGAGAAGCCGCAGAGACCGGGCCACACGGGAGAGGGGGCGAGAGGCCACAGGGAGAGGGAGCGCAGAAACACGGCCACACAGGAGAGTGGATGAGAGGCCACAGAGACACGGTCACACAGGAGAAGAGCAAGAGGGCGCAGAGAGAGACAGGACCACGCGGGAAAGGGGAGAGGGTGCAGAGACAGGGCCACAGAGACATACACCAGAGAAGGTGCGAGAGGCTGGAGAGACAGGGCCATGCAGAGGAAGGGGTGAGAGGCCACAGAGACACGGACGAGAGGCTGCAGAGACCGGGCACATGACAATGGTAAAGGGGTGAGAGGCTACAGAGTCACAGGGGAGAGAGGAGGTGGTGAGGGACACAACCACAAGAAAGAAGATATGGTAAGAAAAGAAAGGAGGGGTAAAAGGCTACAAGGATTTAATCAGAAATGGGAAAGGGGTGAGAGGCTGCGGAGACACCACCACCTGGGGGAGAGGAACGAGAGGATGCAGTATTAATGCCACATGGGAGAGGTGAGTCTCCAGGGACAGAAGCACACAGGAGTTTGGTGATAGGAGATGCCGCATGTGAGGGGATGGCAGGGAAAGTATTCTGTTCTTTCTACCCTTTAATTCTGTCCCCCTAACCTCTTCTCCATCCACTCACATGAAATGCTTCACCCCCATCATCTATTTCTTTCTTCCTCCTTCCCACCTTCAACTCTCACTTCCTCTACATGATTTTCACAAGATACAGAAAAAAACTATTTTTTAATAGTAAAAAAACTGTACAGAGCTGCAATGTGTGGAAGGCTTAAACCCGGGGCGCCCAACGTTCCCGGGCCACAATGGAAGAAGAGGACCTGTCTTGGGTTCCACTTAAAATACATTAACAATAAGGAGAGCTGATGAGCAGATAAATTCCCGATCACTGATATAGATAATGGATCTGAGGAATAAAACGTCATTTTTTTGGTAATGTTTTTTATTATAAAAGTAAGAGGGAACATAAAACGAGTGCGATATCTGACGCATCAATATGTGGTTGGATGGATGGAGGAGCGATTCTCAATGAATTCTCGAGATGCTTATCAGATATTCAGGTTCTGAATTTGCTCCTCGTGTTCTTCATCCTTGGAAAAAGTTGCTGACAAATCTCGGTGCTGCCGAAAACCGATGACATGAATAAGGAGAGACTGTGAAGGGCTGGAATAGAGAAAACTTTAGTCCAGTAAAGCAATGAACCATCCATCTTGGCCTGACTAATCCAGCCATTCTCAACCAGGGTTCCTCTAAGGATAGCGAAGGACTCCTTGAGCTTTGGCTAACTGACCTTCCATGTGATGAGGCCGGCATAGTTCCAGGTCCAATACCACTTTGCAGAGCCACCAACCTGATTGCAAGGGTTTCATTCTGGTCACCCCGGTAACGAAGGAGTTCTTCACACTTACCACCACCAATAAATGGGGCATTTTCCCAATGACCATTGATAGACTTACCAGGGCTCCTCTAAGGATAGCTAGGGGTTCCTTGAGCTGTGGCTAACTGACTTCCCATCTGATGGTGCCGGCGTATTTTCAGGTCCAACGCCACTTGGCAGAGCCAGCGGCATAACTGCAAGGGTGTCATTCTGGCCACCCTGGTAAGGGAAGGGTTCTTCACATTTACCACCACCAATGTAAGGGGCATTTTCCCAATTACCGTCAATAGACTAATCTTACCAGGGGCTCCCTGAGAATCATTCCAAGGGTTCCTCTGGGGCTGGACTAGTCAATAGTAACACGTTAATTATTGGAAGGGGTCTTCTAGGGCTTGACTAGTCAATGGTAACACGTGAATTATTGGAAGGGGTCCTCTGGGGCTGGATTAGTCAATGGTAACACGTGAATTATTGAAAGGGGTCCTCTGGGGCTGGATTAGTCAATGGTAACACGTGAATTATTGAAAGGGGTCCTCTGGGGCTGGATTAGTCAATGGTAACATTTGAATAATTGAAAGGATTCCTTTGGGGCTGGAGTACTCAATGGTAACACATGAATAATTGCAAGGGGTCTTCTGGGGCTGGACTAGTCAATCGTAACAGGTGAATTACTGAAAGGGGTCCTCTAGGGCTGGACTAGTCAATAGTAACACGTTAATTATTGGAAGGGGTCTTCTAGGGCTGGACTAGTCAATAGTAACACGTTAATTATTGGAAGGGGTCTTCTAGGGCTGGACTAGTCAATGGTAACACGTGAATTACTGGAAGGGGTCCTCTGGGGCTGGATTAGTCAATGGTAACACGTGAATTATTGAAAGGATTCCTTTGGGGCTGGAGTACTCAATGGTAACACATGAATAATTGCAAGGGGTCTTCTGGGGCTGGACTAGTCAATCGTAACAGGTAAATTATTGAAAGGGGTCCTCTAGGACTGGAATACTCAATAGTAACACATGAATTATTGGAAGGGTTCCTTCTTGTAGAGGGTGAGGGGCCGGCCACCACAATGAGAGCTCCCTGTGGGGTGTAGGCTGGAAGATGGACACGTCCCGGCTCACACACTTTAGAGATCCTCATTCTTCTGGGTCAGACCTAAATTCTGCTGAAACCAGACTGGGGCTACAAGCTATTGTTTTTAGTCCTCATTCACACGCAGTGATTTACTGTCATGGAGTTGACAGGTGTTGTGCGCATCCCCGTGCTGGCAATCCCATAGCTGTCTATAAGGACACAACCAGGGCCCCCAATGTGATATCGGTGTAGGCGCACAGCCCTGAACGCACTGTCTCTGGGATTGGGGCTGTGCACATTGGGAGCAGGAGCTGCATCTCAATAGACAGCTATGGGAGCGCTGGTGTTCTGCCGAGAAAGTTCCCCTCAGCGGATAAGGACCCCCCTGTACTGCGCAGGCACAGTGCGAGCCGGCGGACATAGCTAAAGCTCGCCACGCTTCGGGCACAGCCTTGCTCGGCACTTTTTTATTCTCCCTCTAGGTCCACTTGGATGGAGGGGCTTGAACCTGGACCCAGGGCACAGGCGCCGTGTACAGCTGATTGAAGGTTTTCAGCTTCGGCTATTTTTGGCAGCTCCTTAGTCGTTGGTACTGCGCAAGCGCTGCGCCTGCGCAGTACAGGGGAGTCCTTATCCACCGGGGGAACTTTCTCGGCAAGACACCGGTACGGGGGTGCACACAACACCTGTGCCGGTAAATCACTGGCCACAGAATGAAACGCCGCATGTGAATGAGGCCTCATCATGTCCTACAGCAGAGGAGGGGGATCTGGAGAAGGTAGGAAGGTGAGAAGACACACGGGGGATGGGGGCCACAGTCAGACCTCCACAACGCAGTGCGACCCAATAATACTCCGCACAGTCCGAGCAGAAATAGCATTTTACATGGAACACGGCATAAAATACATCCAAAATAAAACCAAAGGTTGTACAACGGGCGGCTCGAATCCTACGAACACCGTATAATATACAGGGGAGGGAATTGTACACAACCATGGAGGGGGGAGGGGGGGTATAATACATGAGGGCAATAATACGAGGAATCATCCAATACGATAGGTCAGCATCTCACAATACAGTCCAGAGGGTAGGAGACCGGAGTCCATGCCATGGCTGGTCTAGGATGGGGGGGGGTCATATAATACGGGGGAGGGGGGAAGGGTAGACTCTATAATGCATCATCCCACCCAATGTCGCATCCAGAGTATATCACATAGGGCCTCATATAATAAAAGACCCCTATAATGGCCGGTCAAGGGTGGGGGAGGAGGTGGTCATGTGGTACGGGGGAGAGGAGTAGATTGTATAATCTAGAATTTACTACAAAGGAAAATATATAATACAAGGACCGGCCCACAATACCGGGAGGGCCCTATACAGTACTAGGACGGGCCCACAATATCGGGAGGGCCCTATACAGTACAAGGACCGGCCCACAATACCGGGAGGGCCCTATACAGTACAAGGACCGGCCCGCAATACCGGGAGGGCCCTATACAGTACAAGGACCCGCCCACAATACCGGGAGGGCCCTATACAGTACAAGGACCCGCCCACAATACTGTGAGGGCCCTATACAGTACAAGGACCGGCCCACAATACCGGGAGGGCCCTATACAGTACAAGGACCCGCCCACAATACCGGGAGGGCCCTATACAGTACAAGGACCGGCCCGCAATACCGGCAGGGCCTTGCTCAGTACAAGGACCGGCCCGCAATACCGGGAGGGCCCTATACAGTACAAGGACCAGCCCACAATACCGGGAGGGCAATATACAGTACAAGGACCCGCCCACAATACCGGGAGGGCAATATACAGTACAAGGACCGGCCCGCAATACCGGGAGGGCCCTATACAGTACAAGGACCCGCCCACAATACCGTGAGGGCCCTATACAGTACAAGGACCCGCCCACAATACCGTGAGGGCCCTATACAGTACAAGGACCTGCCCACAATACCGTGAGGGCCCTATACAGTAAAAGGACCAGCCCATAATACCGGGAGGGCCCTATACAGTACAAGGACCGGCCCACAATACCGGGAGGGCCCTATACAGTACAAGGACCGGCCCACAATACCGGGAGGGCCCTATACAGTACAAGGACCTGCCCACAATACCGGGAGGGCCCTATACAGTACAAGGACCAGCCCACAATACCGGGAGGGCCCTATACAGTACAAGCACTGGCCTACAATACCGGGAGGGCCCTATACAGTACAAGGACCAGCCCGCAATACTGGGAGGTCCTTGCACAGTACAAGGACCGGCCTGCAATACCGGGAGGGCCTTGCACAGTACAAGGACCGGCCCGCAATACCGGGAGGGCCTTGCTCAGTACAAGGACCGGCCCGCAATACCGGGAGGGCCTTGCACAGTACAAGGACCGGCCCGCAATACCGGGAGGGCCTTGCACAGTACAAGGACCGGCCTGCAATACCGGGAGGGCCTTGCACAGTACAAGGACCGGCCCTCAATACCGGGAGGGCCTTGCACAGTACAAGGACCGGCCCACAATACCGGGAGGGCCTTGCACAGTACAAGGACCGGCCCACAATACCGGGAGGGCCTTGCATGATATGAGGACCGGCCTACATAACCGGGAGGGCCCTATAGAGTACAAGGACCGGTATAAAATACCAGGAGGGCCTTGCACAGTAAAAGGACTGGCAACAATACCGGGTAGGCCTTATACACTGCAAGGACTAGCATAGAATACAGCAATCAATATATAATACAAGCCCTGATATACAATGCAGGGTCCCTTATATAATACAAGGACTGGCATAAGATACAGGGTCCCTTATATAATACATAGTCCTGATATATAACACAGGAACCCAGTATGGGGGGGGGGGGGGCTGAAGCACACTGCAGGAACCGTCCATAAAATTTTGCACCGGAAAATACAAGATGGCTGCCAAGTGAAGAGACATTATTGGACGAATACTGACGTGGACACCTCCGGCCCGGTCTCATCCAGTGATTAATGTATACAAAGCAGCAAGACAAGATCCAGGAACTGGCACATGAAATGGGTGTCCCACCACTCCTCCACATGTTCTGCTCTGGGAGGGTGAAGGTGACACGAGGAGGTAGATGACCACAGTATGGACAAGTCTTTCTGAAAGCCCAGAGATCGGAGTCCGGGGTTCAGGGGGTGTTAATACAGTATGGAGGATTGATATCTGATTGGGGGATGAGTCAATATGATCTCACAGTCTGGAGTCCTCATCTCTTCATCTGAAGGGTTCGGGGGAGGCGGGCACAGTTATTGGCTTTCTTGCAATCCTTCCCCATTGGTGTTTGCAGGACACCCCCGAGCTTGTTCATCCAATGCCAGCTGCATGGCCCAAATACTGAGCGGACGCATGTATGCCAGGGAGCGGAAGACATTCTTCTCACCGTACGCTTCCGGAGTCTGGAAGGACATTCCCAGCCGCTCCCACACCGTACGGTAACATCCTTCTGCCGTCGTCAAGCCTTCCTCCAGAAGTCCCTGCAGACACACAACACATCAATGAACTGTCTCCAACCTGAGAGATAATACGCACCCAACTGGTAATCTCCGTCTGAAACCTGAGAGATACTACCCACCCAACTGGTAGACTCCATCTGAAACCTGAGATACTACCCACCCACAACTGGTAATCTCCATCTGAAACCTGAGAGATACTATCCACCCAACTGGTAATCTCCATCTGAAACCTGAGATACTACCCACCCACAACTGGTAATCTCCATCTGAAACCTGAGAGATACTACCCACCCAACTGGTAATCTCTGTCTGAAACCCGAGAGATACTACCCACCCAACTAGTAATCTCCATCTGAAACCTGAGAGATACTACCCACCCAACTGGTAGACTCCATCTGAAACCTGAGAGATACTACCCACCCAACGGGTAGACTCCATCTGAAACCTTAGATACTAGCCACCCAACTTGTAATCTCCATCTGAAACCTGAGAGATACTACCCACCTAACTAGTAGACTGCATCTTAAACACGAGAGATACTACGCACCCAACCGGTAATCTCCGTCTGAAACCTAAAAGATACTACGCACCCAACCGGTAATCTCCGTCTAAAACCTAAAAGATACTACGCACCCAACTGGTAATCTCCGCCTGAAACCTGAGAGATACTACCCACCCAACTGGTAATCTCCATCTGAAACCTGAGAGATACTACGCACCCAACTGGTAGACTGCATCTGAAATCCGAGAGATACTACCCACTCAACTGGTAATCTCCATCTTAAACCCGAGAGATACTACCCACCCAACTGGTAATCTCCATCTGAAACCTGAGAGATACTACCCACCCAACTGGTAATCTCCGTCTGAAACCTGAAAGATACGCACCCAACTGGTAATCTCCGTCTGAAACCTGAGATACTACCCCCCAACTGGTAATCTCCATCTGAAACCTGAGAGATACTACGCACCCCACTGGTAGACTCCATCTGAAACCTGAGAGATACTACGCACCCAACTGGTAATCTCCATCTGAAATCCGAGAGATACTACGCACCCAACTGGTAGACTGCATTTGAAATCCAAGAGATACTAGCCACCCAACTGGTAATCTCCATCTTAAACCCGAGAGATACTATGCACCCAACTGGTAGACTGCATCTTAAACACGAGAGATACTACGCACCAAACTGGTAGACTCCATCTGAAACCTGAGACATACTACGCACCCAACTGGTAATCTCCGTCTGAAACCTGAAAGATACTACGCACCCAACTGGTAATCTTCGTCTGAAACCTGAAAGATACTACCCACCCAACTGGTAATCTCCATCTGAAACCTGAGAGATACTACCCACCCAACTGGTAGACTCCATCTGAAACCTGAAAGATACTACGCACCCAACTGGTAGACTCCATCTGAAACCTGAGAGATACTACCCACCCAACTGGTAATCTCCATCTGAAACCTGAGAGATACTACACACCCAACAGGTAGACGTCTATACCTTTCTATCAGGAGAGAAATTTCTGCAGACAAGATACACAATTAAAAAATGGCAAGTCCTCCCAAAACTCACTGCTTATTGTGGGACAGGAAGAAATCTGATGGGCATCAGAAATGTCCCCTGCCACCCAACTCAATACAGGATTCTAGTTAAGAGCTTGAGACAACTTCCCTGCTTCAAAAACTAAAAAAAAAAAAGGGACTAATTACTGACCCACTCCACCCCAAAGTAACTAAGCCATCCTGAAGGGACCACCGTCTCAGACTATCAGTTCATTATTTGCAAGACTAGCAAGCCCACCCTTCCATGTCTATTGAGTGTCCACATCTATGTCCTGTCATGTGTGTCCTTCTCAGTCTTCTATACTGTGTGTGTCCACCTCAAACTTCCCTAATACGAGTACCCTTGTCAGTATTCCCTACTGGGGGGGTCCTCCATTTCCCCTACTGTAAGTGTTCTCCTCAATCATCTTTAACATGTACAGTATGTCCTCATCAATCTTCCCGGTCACTGGTGTCCTTATCAATCTTCTCTATTATGGGTGTACTTCATCAATATTCTCTACCAACAGGTGTCCTCATCAATCTTCCCTACAATGACTGTCCTCATCAAATCTTCTCTACCATGGTTGCCCCCTCCCACCCCATAAATCTTCTCTACCATGGTCCCCCCCCCCCCAAAAAAAAAACCTCCTCTACCATGGTTGTCTCTCATCAGTCTTCTCTACCACAGTAGTCTCCATCAATCTTCCCTACTACGACTGACTTTCCTCATCATCATTCTTTGCCATGGGTGTCGTCATTAATCACCCCTGCCCTTCATGTGTGTCCACCAACCTTCCTTGCCATGTATGTCCTCCCCAATTTTTCCTGCCATGTACACTCTATCCATATTAATTGTCCCCAGCATGTTCCTATCACAGAAGCTGATCACAGAAGACCATTTCAAACCAAAGGCGGATAAACACATTTCTTGCTTCAGTCTTTCCCAGTTATCTCAGACAGAATCTCAGATACCTTTATGGAGCATTTGGTGTATGTAGCAGTTGGTGGGGCTCAATGCCCCCTAGCCTAGTCAAAGCTGCGATAAGCAACCATTACATCTCCTGCCGGCATGTAGTTATAGTATGACCAATCAGTAAATTGGCTGACCCTGTATACTCCAGCTAGGACTTTAGGATTGCTAGTTAATGTGGTTGGCTAGTCTTTGGCATACGGACAACTGTAAGCACCAGCAGGCAATGCAGTTGAGATATTGGGGAGATCCGAGCCCCCTTCTCTATTATTAAAAGAAGTAATTTGATACAGATCACCCAATGAACGATATCAGAATGACAACAACCCAACAAAGTCCTCCTACCTCGTGTATCATGGTAGCCGCCAGTCCGTACACCACCCCGATCCACACCTCATCCGATTGTACGCTGGAGGTATCCACACTGCCATCTGGGCGCATTCCGTTCACCGCACCCATCTGTCCATCTGCAAACCGCTTCACATTCAATTCATAGATTGTCTTCAAGGAGCTGACCACGTGTGCGTTGGGGAACACCTACAAAACCAACAATGCCAAGACAGGCCAGCGTTACCCAGAGAGATCTACTCCAAACACGCCCAACCCTGAGAGCTCACCAATGAAGAACCACAAAGGAGACCAACGTCTGGGAGTCCAGACTCTGCCCATTTCTCTGGAAACTTCCAGGTGAACCAACTCCTGGTTACATGACCAAAGTCCCAGCAAAATACAGCGGTCTGTCTCTCCAATATCGTACCTCAGTCTGTCCACAGCCCAGCCCGCACGCTCGTAGGAACCAATGGCCAGCGCACTGGTCTGACATGATGCTGTTATAATAAGTCCGATCCCCGCAGTCATAGTTATAATACTTTCCTGCAAATGAAAAAGCAAAAAATGTTCAACTGTCTACAACCCTGGACCCTGGTTCTCTCTCACTGCCATCGCTTTCTGCAGGCCCCGTCCTCCCACTCTCCACCATCCACAAACCCCGCCCTCTGCCCTTCATCACCTAATACGGGCCCAGCCCTCTGCCATTTATTATCTCCTAGAGGACCCAACCTCTGCCTTCCACCATCTCCTACAGACCCCATCCTCTACCAAACATCATCTCCTACAGGCCTCACCCTCTACCAAACACCATCTCCTACAGGCCTCATCCTCTGCCATCCATCATCTCCTACAGGCCCCACCCTCTGCCATCCATCATCTCCTACAGACCCCACCCTCTACCAAACACCATCTCCTACAGGACCCACCCTCTACCAAAAACCATCTCCTACAGGCACCACCTTCTACCAAACACCATCTCCTACAGGCCTCATCCTCTGCCATCCATCATCTCCTACAGGCCCCACCCTCTGCCATCCATCATCTCCTACAGACCCCACCCTCTACCAAACACCATCTCCTACAGGACCCACCCTCTACCAAAAACCATCTCCTACAGGCACCACCTTCTACCAAACACCATCTCCTACAGGCCTCATCCTCTGCCATCCATCATCTCCTACAGGCCCCACCCTCTGCCATCCATCATCTCCTACAGACCCACCCTCTACCAAACACCATCTCCTACAGGACCCACCCTCTACCAAAAACTATCTCCTACAGGCACCACCTTCTACCAAACACCATCTCCTACAGGCCTCATCCTCTGCCATCCATCATCTCCTACAGGCCCCACCCTCTGCCATCCATCATCTCCTACAGACCCACCCTCTACCAAACACCATCTCCTACAGACCCACCCTCTACCAAAAACCATCTCCTACAGGCACCACCTTCTACCAAACACCATCCCCTACAGGACCCACCCTCTACCAAAAACCATCTCCTACAGGCACCACCTTCTACCAAACACCATCCCCTACAGGACCCACCCTCTACCAAACACCATCTCCTACAGGCATCACCCTCTACCAAACACCATCTCCTACAGGCGTCATCCTCTGCCATCCATCATCTCCTACAGGCCTCATCCTCTACCAAACACCATCTCCTACAGGACCCACCCTCTACCAAACACCATCTCCTACAGGCCTCATCCTCTGCCATCCACCATCTCCTACAGACCCACCCTCTACCAAACACCATCTCCTACAGGCCTCATCCTCTACCAAACACCATCTCCTACAGGCCTCATCCTCTGCCATCCATCATCTCCTACAGGCCCCACCCTCTGCCATCCATCATCTCCTACAGACCCACCCTCTACCAAACACCATCTCCTACAGGCCCCACCCTCTACCAAACACCATCTCCTACAGGCCTCATCCTCTGCCATCCACCATCTCCTACAGGACCCACCCTCTGCCAAACACCATGTCCTACAGGCCCCACACTTTTCCAAACACCATCTCCTACAGGCCTCATCCTCTGCCTTTCACCATCTCCTACAGGACCCACCCTCTGCCATACATCATCTCCTACAGGCCCAAACCTCTGCCTTTCACCATCTCCTACAGGCATCACCCTCTACCAAACACCATCTCCTACAGGCCCCAACCTCTGCCTTTCACCATCTCCTACAGGCATCACCCTCTGCCATCCATCATCTCCTACAGGCTCAACCCTCTGCCATCTATCATCTTCTACAGACCCACCCTCTGCCATCCATCATCTCCTACAGGCCCAAACCTTTGCCTTTCACCATCTCCTACAGGACCCACCCTCTGCCATACATCATCTCCTACAGGCCCCACCCTCTACCAAACACCATCTCCTACAGGCCTCACCCTCTACCAAAATCCATCTCCTACAGGACCCACCCTCTACCAAACACCATCTCCTACAGGCCTCACCCTCTACCAAACACCATCTCCTACAGGCCTCACCCTCTACCAAACACCATCTCCTACAGGCCTCACCCTCTACCAAACACCATCTTCTACAGGCCTCACCCTCTACCAAACACCATCTCCTACAGGCCTCACCCTCTACCAAATACCATCTCCTACAGGCCTCACCCTCTACCAAAAACCATCTCCTACAGGCCTCACACTCTACCAAACACCATCTCCTACAGGACCCACCCTCTACCAAACACCATCTCCTACAGGACCCACCCTCTACCAAACACCATGTCCTACAGGACCCACCCTCTACCAAACACCATCTCCTACAGGCCTCACCCTCTACCAAACACCATCTCCTACAGGACCCCACCCTCTACCAAACACCATCTCCTACAGGCCTCACCCTCTACCAAACACCATCTCCTACAGGCCTCACCCTCTACCAAAAACCATCTCCTACAGGCCTCACACTCTACCAAACACTATCTCCTACAGGCCCCACCCTCTACCAAACACCATCTCCTACAGGCGTCACCCTCTACCAAACACCATCTCCCACAGGCCTCACCCTCTACCAAACACCATGTCCTACAGGACCCACCCTCTACCAAACACCATCTCCTACAGGACCCACCCTCTGCCTTCCACCATCTCCTACAGGCCTCGCCCTCTATCAAACACCATTTCCCACAGGCCTCACCCTCTACCAAACACCATGTCCTACAGGACCCACCCTCTACCAAACACCATCTCCTACAGGACCCCACCCTCTACCAAACACCATCTGCTACAGGACCCCACCCTCTACCAAACACCATATCCTACAGGACCCCACCCTCTACCAAACACCATCTCCTACAGGCCCACCCTCTACCAAACACCATCTCCTACAGGCCTCACCCTCTACCAAACACCATCTCCCACATGCCTCACCCTCTACCAAACACCATGTCCTACAGGACCCACCCTCTACCAAACATCATCTCCTACAGGACCCACCCTCTGCCTTCCACCATCTCCTACAGGCCTCGCCCTCTACCAAACACCATCTCCTACAGGCCTCACCCTCTACCAAACACCATCTCCTACAGGACCCCACCCTCTACCAAACACCATCGCCCACATGCCTCACCCTCTACCAAACACCATGTCCTACAGGACCCACCCTCTACCAAACACCATCTCCTACAGGACCCACCCTCTGCCTTCCACCATCTCCTACAGGCCTCGCCCTCTATCAAACACCATAGTTACATAGTTAGTCAGGTTGAAAAAAGACACAAGTCCATCCAGTTCAACCATAAAAACAAACAAAAAAAAAAAACAAAACAAAACAAAAAAATCGTACAATCCAATATACCCAATTCTATACCCACAGTTGATCCAAACACCATCTCCTGCAGGACCCACCCTCTGCCTTCCACCATCTCCTACAGGCCCCACCCTCTGCCTTCCACCATCTCCTACCGGCCCCACCCTCTGCCTTCCACCATCTTCTACAGGCCTCACCCTCTACCAAACACCATCTCCTACAGGCCTCACCCTCTACCAAACACCATCTCCTACAGGTCTCACCCTCTACCAAACACCATCTCCTACAGGTCTCACCCTCTACCAAACACCATCTCCTACAGGTCCCAACCTCTGCCTTCCACCATCTCCTACAGGCCTCACCCTCTACCATACATCATCTCCTACAGGCCTCACCCTCTGCCTTTCACCATCTCCTACAGGCCTCACCCTCTGCCATACATCATCTCCTACAGGCCTCACCCTCTACCAAACACCATCTCCTACAGGCCTCAACCTCTGCCTTTCACCATCTCCTACAGGCCTCACCCTCTGCCATACATCATCTCCTACAGGCCTCACCCTCTACCAAACACCATCTCCTACAGGCCTCACCCTCTACCAAACACCATCTCCTACAGGTCTCACCATCTACCAAACACCATCTCCTACAGGTCTCACCCTCTACCAAACACCATCTCCTACAGGCCCCACCCTCTACCAAACACCATCTGCTACAGGACCCCACCCTCTACCAAACACCATCTCCTACAGGACCCCATCTCTACCAAACACCATCCCCTACAGGCCTCACCCTCTCCCAAACACCATCTCCTACAGGACCCCATCTCTACCAAACATGATCCCCTACAGGCCTCACCCTCTCCCAAACACCATCTCCTACAGGACCCCACCCTCTACCAAACTCCATCTCCTACAGGCCCCACCCTCTACCAAACACCAGGCTCCAACTTCTACCAAACACCACCCCCTACAGGCCTCACCCTCTACCAAACATCATCTCCTACAGGCCTCATCCTCTGCCATCCATCATCTCTTACAGGCCCACCCTCTACCAAACACCATCTCCTACAGGCCCCACCCTCTACCAAACACCATCTCCTACAGGCCTCACCCTCTACCAAACACCATCTCCTACAAGCTCCGCCCTCTACCAAACACCATCTCCTACAGGACCCCACCCTCTACCAAACACCATCTCCTACAGGCCTCACCCTCTGCCTTCCTCCATCTCCTACAGTCCTCACCCTCTACCAAACATCATCTCCTACAGGCCTCACCCTCTACCAAACACCATCTCCTACAGGACCCCACCCTCTACCAAACACCATCTTCTACAGGCCTCACCCTCTACCAAACACCATCTCCTACAGGCCTCACCCTCTACCAAACACCATCTCCTACAGGTCTCACCCTCTACCAAACACCATCTCCTACAGGTCCCAACCTCTGCCTTCCACCATCTCCTACAGGCCCCGCCCTCTACCAAACACCATCCCCTACAGGACCCACCCTCTACCAAACACCATCTCCTACAGGCCTCATCCTCTGCCATCCATCATCTCCTACAGGCCCACCCTCTACCAAACACCATCTCCTAGAGGCCCCACCCTCTACCAAACACCATCCCCTACAGGCCTCACCCTCTACCAAACACCATCTCCTACAGGTCCCAAACTCTGCCTTCCACCATCTCCTACAGGACCCACCCTCTACCAAACACCATCTCCTACAGGACCCCACAGTCTACCAAACACCATCCCCTACAGGCCTCACCCTCTACCAAACACCATCTCCTACAGGCCTCACCCTCTACCAAACACCATCCCCTACAGGACCCCACCCTCTACCAAATACCATCCTTTACAGGACTCACCCTCTCCCAAACACCATCTCCTACAGGCCTCACCGTCTACCAAACACCATCTCCCACATGCCTCACCCTCTACCAAACACCATGTTCTACAGGCCCCACCCTCTACCAAACTCCATCTCCTACAGGTCCCAAACTCTGCCTTCCACCATCTCCTACAGGCCTTACCCTCTACCAAACACCATCCCCTACAGGACCCCACCCTCTACCAAACACCATCTCCTACAGGACCCACCCTCTACCAAACACCATCTCCTACAGGCCTCATCCTCTGCCATCCATCCTCTCCTACAGGCCTACCCTCTACCAAATACCATCTCCTACAGGCCTCATCCTCTGCCATCCATCATCTCCTACAGGCCCACCCTCTACCAAACACCATCTCCTACAGGCCCCGCCCTCTACCAAACACCATCTCCTACAGGACCCCACCTTCTACCAAACACCATCTCCTACAGGCCTCATCCTCTGCCATCCATCCTCTCCTACAGGCCCGCCCTCTACCAAACACCATCTCCTACAGGCCCCGCCCTCTACCAAACACCATCTCCTACAGGCCTCACCCTCTACCAAACACCATCTCCTACAGGACCCCACCCTCTACCAAACACCATCTCCTACAAGCTCCGCCCTCTACCAAACACCATCTCCTACAGGACCCCACCCTCTACCAAACACCATCTCCTACAGGCCTCACCCTCTGCCTTCCACCATCTCCTACAGTCCTCACCCTCTACCAAACATCATCTCCTACAGGCCTCACCCTCTACCAAACACCATCTCCTACAGGACCCCACCCTCTACCAAACACCATCTCCTACAGGCCTCACCCTCTACCAAACACCATCTCCTACAGGCCTCACCCTCTACCAAACACCATCTCCTACAGGACCCACCCTCTGCCTTCCACCATCTTCTACAGGCCTCACCCTCTACCAAACACCATCTCCTAGAGGCCCCACCCTCTACCAAACACCATCCCCTACAGGCCTCACCCTCTACCAAACACCATCTCCTACAGGCCCACCCTCTACTAAACCCCATCTCCTACAGGTCCCAACCTCTGCCTTCCACCATCTCCTACAGGCCCCGCCCTCTACCAAACACCATCCCCTACAGGCCTCACCCTCTACCAAACACCATCTCCTACAGGCCTCACCCTCTGCCTTCCACCATCTCCTACAGTCCTCACCCTCTACCAAACATCATCTCCTACAGGCCTCACCCTCTACCAAACACCATCTCCTACAGGACCCCACCCTCTACCAAACACCATCTCCTACAGGACCCACCCTCTGCCTTCCACCATCTTCTACAGGCCTCACCCTCTACCAAACACCATCTCCTAGAGGCCCCACCCTCTACCAAACACCATCCCCTACAGGCCTCACCCTCTACCAAACACCATCTCCTACAGGCCCACCCTCTACTAAACCCCATCTCCTACAGGTCCCAACCTCTGCCTTCCACCATCTCCTACAGGACCCACCCTCTACCAAACACCATCCCCTACAGGCCTCACCCTCTACCAAACACCATCTCCTACAGGACCCACCCTCTACCAAACACCATCCCCTACAGGACCCACCCTCTACCAAACACCATCTCCTACAGGCCCCCCCTCTACCAAACACCATCTCCTACAGGCCTCACCCTCTACCAAACACCATTCCCTACAGGACCCCACCCTCTACCAAATACCATCCTCTACAGGACCCCATCTCTACCAAACACCATCTCCTACAGGCCTCACCCTCTACCAAACACCATCCCCTACAGGACCCCACCCTCTACCAAATACCATCCTCTACAGGACCCACCCTCTCCCAAACACCATCTCCTACAGGCCCACCCTCTACCAAACACAATCTCCTACAGGTCCCAAACTCTGCCTTCCACAATCTCCTACAGGCCTCACCCTCTACCAAACACCATCCCCTACAGGACCCCACCCTCTACCAAATACCATCCTCTACAGGCCCCGCCCTCTACCAAACACCATCCCCTACAGGCCTCACCCTCTACCAAAAACCATCTCCTACAGGACCCCACCCTCTACCAAACACCATCCCCTACAGGACCCCACCCTCTACCAAACACCATCCCCTACAGGACCCACCCTCTACCAAACACCATCTCCTACAGGCCTCACCCTCTACCAAACACCATCCCCTACAGGACCCACCCTCTACCAAACACCATCTCCTACAGGACCCCACCCTCTACCAAACACCATCCCCTACAGGACCCCACCCTCTACCAAACACCATCTCCTACAGGACCCCACCCTCTACCAAACACCATCTCCTACAGGACCCCACCCTCTACCAAACACTATCTCCTACAGGCCTCACCCTCTACCAAACACCATCTCCTACAGGACCCCACCCTCTACCAAACACCATCTCCTACAGGCCTCACCCTCTAGCAAACACCATCTCCTACAGGACCCCACCCTCTACCAAACACCATCCCCCACAGGACCCCACCCTCTACCAAATACCATCCTCTACATGCCCCGCCCTCTACCAAACACCATCCCCTACAGACCTCACCCTCTACCAAAAACCATCCTCTACAGGACCCACCCTCTACCAAACACCATCTCCTACAGGACCCCACCCTCTACCAAACACCATCCCCCACAGGACCCCACCCTCTACCAAATATGATCCTCTACAGGCCCCGCCCTCTACCAAACACCATCCCCTACAGACCTCACCCTCTACCAAAAACCATCTCCTACAGGACCCCACCCTCTACCAAACACCATCCCCTACAGGACCCACCCTCTACCAAACACCATCTCCTACAGGACCCCACCCTCTACCAAATACCATCCTCTACAGGACCCCACCTTCTACCAAACACCATCCCCTACAGGCCTCACCCTCTACCAAACACCATCTCCTACAGGCCCCACCCTCTACCAAACACCATCCCCTACAGGACCTCACCCTCTACCAAACACCATCCCCTAGAGGACCCCACCCTTTACCAAATACCATCCTCTACAGGACCCACCCTCTACCAAACACCATCTCCTACAGGCTCCAACTTCTACCAAACACCATCTCCTACAGGACCCACCCTCTACCAAACACCATCTCCTACAGGACCCCACCCTCTACCAAACACCATCTCCTACAGGACCTACCCCTTGCACTCATATCTGGCAGGCCTCAGTCCCTGTCTGTTACCATCTAATACAGCCCCTACCCACTGCCCTCCTCCATTTCCTGCGGGCCCAACCCCCTGCTCTCTCCATCTTCTGTAGGCCCCATCCCTTGCCCTTCATCTTTTGCAGGCCCTACCCTGCATCCTACATCTCCTGCATGCCACACCCCCTGTCCTCGATCTCCTGCAGACCCCATTGCTTGTCCTCCACCATCTTCTGCAGGCCCTACACTTTACCCTCTCCAATATGCCCCACCCCCCATCTCCTACAGGCCCCATCTACTGCCCTCCCACCATCTCCTGCAGGCTGCACCCTCTGCAACAGGCCCACCTTCTGACCCCTCCATCTCTTTCTATGCCATCCTCCATTTCTGGCAGCCCCTCTACCATCTCTCCCCACCTTCTCCAACAGCCTCTGGATTGCAGCAGACAGTATTTAAAGTGGAGGGGGGGGGGATAAATGATTATTACCGTTCCACAGGAGCTTCTCAAAGGCTTCTTTTCCCCGGCTGAGAATATCGGAGAACTTATTGTAGGCGGAGGTGTCACCCAGGAGATCTGCCATCTGACACGTCATACACACCGCTGCCAACCAGAGACCCCCACAGTACGAGCTGAGAGGGGGTGGGGGGCAAAAGGGAAGAAGAGAGGGCAGGAGGAGGAGTGATGGGGAAGGAAAGAAGAGAGGGGGGGAGGGGGGGGGGGGGAAAGGGGGAGGGGGATTGGAGTGACAGGAAAGGGGGGAGAGACAGAGAAGAGATGGTCAGTATACATTAGCGGCCAAAAAGTGAGCAGGCAGTGCTGGGCTCTCGGACTGGAAAGCCCACCATTCTCTGCAGACTCTGTCTCATGGAATTATCTGGTTACAAATGCTATTTAGAAAAATAAAGAATCTATAGAAGAATCTGAAAATGATATAAAAGATCGGTTTGTAGAAAGGTGATCATTTCCAGGGGGAGTGGCAGAGTCTACCTTGATTGTCCCCGCCCTTACCTGGGTCCTGTCATCACCCAACCATCGTACGTCTGGTCAGCGAAGCCAGAGTTTTCAATCAGACCATCGCCATCCTGATCGAATCTCAGAGACGACTCCATGACTGCCTTACGGAGACAAATATCACAGACATATCAAGCACTGAGCCAATGACATTTCACCAACCCATCATGTGATATTTACCTGGCAGATCGGCCACATGTCTCGCAGGTAGGAGGAGCTTTTGGTCAGGTGATAGTCTCGATACACTTGCAGCACAAATTTGAGATTCAGGTCCTTCCAGTCGGCAGTGTCATGGATGATGTAGGCGTTGAGTCTCTGCCACGGTTCATCATCTAGGGAACCAGGAATAAGGTTAGGGAGGAGCAGAGACAGACATGGAGGACAGGAGAGGGAGGAGTAGAGATGGACATGGAGGACAGGAGAGGGAGGAGTAGAGATGGACATGTAGGACAAGAGAGGGAGGAGCAGAGATGGACATGAAGGACAGGAGAGGGAGGAGCAGAGATGGACATGGAGGACAGGAGAGGGAGGAGCAGAGATGGGCATGGAGGACAGGAGAGGGAGGAATAGAGATGGGCATGGAGGACAGGAGAGGGAGGAGTAGAGATGGACATGGAGGACAGGAGAGGGAGGAGCAGAGATGGACATGTAGGACAAGAGAGGGAGGAGCAGAGACAGACATGGAGGACAGGAGAGGGAGGAGTAGAGATGGACATGGAGGACAGGAGAGGGAGGAGCGGAGATGGACATGTAGGACAAGAGAGGGAGGAGTAGAGATGGACTTGGAGGACAGGAGAGGGAGGAGCAGAGATGGACATGTAGGACAAGAGAGGGAGGAGCAGAGATGGACATGGAGGACAGGAGAGGGAGGAGTAGAGATGGACATGGAGGACAGGAGAGGGAGGAGTAGAGATGGACATGGAGGACAGGAGAAGAGATGGACATGGAGGACAGGAGAGGGAGGAGTAGAGATGGACATGTAGGACAAGAGAGGGAGGAGCAGAGATGGACATGGAGGACAGGAGAGGGAGGAGTAGAGATGGACATGTAGGACAAGAGAGGGAGGAGCAGAGATGGACATGGAGGACAGGAGAGGGAGGAGTAGAGATGGACATGGAGGACAGGAGAAGGAGGAGTAGAGATGGACATGGAGGACAGGAGAAGGAGGAGTAGAGATGGACATGGAGGACAGGAGAAGAGATGGACATGGAGGACAGGAGAGGGAGGAGTAGAGATGGACATGGAGGACAGGAGAGGGAGGAGTAGAGATGGACATGTAGGACAAGAGAGGGAGAAGCAGAGATGGACATGGAGGACAGAAGAGGGAGGAGCAGAGATGGACATGGAGGACAGGAGAGGGAGGAGCAGAGATGGACATGGAGGACAGAAGAGGGAGGAGCAGAGATGGACATGGAGGACGGGAGAGGGAGGAGCAGAGATGGACATGGAGGACAGGAGAGGAGGGAGCAGAGATGGACTTGGAGGACAGGAGAGGAAGCAGCAGAGATGGACATGGAGGACAAGAGAGGAAGCAGCAGAGATGGACATGGAGGACAGGAGAGGAAGAAGTAGAGATGGACATGCAGGACAAGAGACAGACATGAAGAACAGAAGGGAGGAGTTGGGGGTTCTCTCACCTGGGTCACCAACATCATGTGGGACCACATTTCTTGTCTTCACAGGAGCCAAAACCCCGCTCATTAAATAGCGTCTCTGCTCCAGATCCTGCTGGAGAACCGCTGCCGCTGGAGGAAAGACAAATGTTCCATGTGAGAGGATTGTTAGATTGGAAAGATCTCAGGAAACTACGATGGAAGGAAATTTACAAATAGAAAAATACAAAACAGATATAATTCAGGAACCTATTGACTAGGAGACAGAAGAGTATGGGGGCGAGCCATGATGGAGAGGAAGGAGGGGCGAGCCATGGTGGAGAGGAAGGAGGGGCGAGCCATGGAGGAGAGGAAGGGGGGGCGAGCCATGGAGGAGAGGAAGGAGGGGCGAGCCATGGAGGGGAGGAAGGAGGGGCGAGCCATGGAGGAGAGGAAGGAGGGGCGAGCCATGGTGGAGAGGAAGGAGGGGCGAGCCATGGTGGAGAGGAAGGAGGGGCGAGCCATGGAGGAGAGGAAGGAGGGGCGAGCCATGGTGGAGAGGAAGGAGGGGCGAGCCATGGAGGAGAGGAAGGAGGGGCGAGCCATGGAGGAGAGGAAGGAGGGGCGAGCCATGGAGGAGAGGAAGGAGGGGCGAGCCATGGAGGAGAGGAAGGAGTTGCGGGCCACCTAGTGTCTGTATGTGTTATTACACATCTTACCTGCTCCAACCTGTACCTATGTGACCTTCGCCTTTGTTGGGGGGAAAAAAGCAGATCAGTCACTCACCCATATCATACTGCAGACTGAGCTCCAACTGCGGCCACAGCATGATGAGTGCAAACGAGGCGTAGAAGTGTACATCGTATGTGTTATACATCCGATACTCCTGACCTGCCACAGAAAGGACCAGATATTATATTGGGGTGACTGTACAGAGAGAACCATTACTTTGTCCTCTCCCCCCTGTATATAATGGTGACTTCCTGTCCTGTGTCCCCTCCCCCCTGTATATAATGGTGACTTCCTGTCCTGTGTCCCCTCCCCCCTGTATATAATGGTGACTTCCTGTCCTGTGTCCCCTCCCCCCTGTATATAATGGTGACTTCCTGTCCCGTGTCCCCTCCCCCCTGTATATAATGGTGACTTCCTGTCCTGTGTTCCCTCCCCCCTGTATATAATGGTGACTTCCTGTCCTATGTCCCCTCCCCCCTTTATATAATGGTGACTTCCTGTCCTGTGTCCCCTCCCCCCTGTATATAATGGTGACTTCCTGTCCTGTGTCCCCTCCCCCCTGTATATAATGGTAACTTCCTGTCCTGTGTTCCCTCCCCCCTGTATATAATGGTGACTTCCTGTCCCGTGTCCCCTCCCCCCTGTATATAATGGTGACTTCCTGTCCTGTGTCCCCTCCCCCCTGTATATAATAGTGACTTCCTGTCCTGTGTCCCCTCCCCCCTGTATATAATAGTGACTTCCTGTCCCGTGTCCCCTCCCCCCTGTATATAATGGTGATTTCCTGTCCTGTGTCCCCTCCCCCCGTATATAATGGTAACTTCCTGTCCTGTGTTCCCTCCCCCCTGTATATAATGGTGATTTCCTGTCCTGTGTCCCCTCCCCCCTGTATATAATGGTGACTTCCTGTCCTGTGTCCCCTCCCCCCGTATATAATGGTAACTTCCTGTTCTGTGTTCCCTCCCCCCTGTATATAATGGTGATTTCCTGTCCTGTGTCCCCTCCCCCCTGTATATAATGGTGACTTCCTGTCCTGTGTCCCCTCCCCCCTGTATATAATAGTGACTTCCTGTCCTGTGTCCCCTCCCCCCTGTATATAATAGTGACTTCCTGTCCCGTGTCCCCTCCCCCCTGTATATAATGGTGATTTCCTGTCCTGTGTCCCCTCCCCCCGTATATAATGGTAACTTCCTGTTCTGTGTTCCCTCCCCCCTGTATATAATGGTGATTTCCTGTCCTGTGTCCCCTCCCCCCTGTATATAATGGTGACTTCCTGTCCTATGTCCCCTCCCCCCTTTATATAATGGTGACTTCCTGTCCTGTGTCCCCTCCCCCCTGTATATAATGGTGACTTCCTGTCCTGTGTCCCCTCCCCCCTGTATATAATGGTGACTTCCTGTCCTGTGTCCCCTCCCCCCTGTATATAATGGTAACTTCCTGTCCTGTGTTCCCTCCCCCCTGTATATAATGGTGACTTCCTGTCCTATGTCCCCTCCCCCCTTTATATAATGGTGACTTCCTGTCCTGTGTCCCCTCCCCCCTGTATATAATGGTGACTTCCTGTCCTGTGTCCCCTCCCCCCTGTATATAATGGTGACTTCCTGTCCTGTGTCCCCTCCCCCCTGTATATAATGGTAACTTCCTGTCCTGTGTTCCCTCCCCCCTGTATATAATGGTGATTTCCTGTCCTGTGTCCCCTCCCCCCTGTATATAATGGTGACTTCCTGTCCTGTGTCCCCTCCCCCCTGTATATAATGGTGACTTCCTGTCCTGTGTCCCCTCCCCCTGTATATAATGGTGATTTCCTGTCCTGTGTCCCCTCCCCCTGTATATAATGGTGACTTCCTGTCCTGTGTCCCCTCCCCCCTGTATATAATGGTGACTTCCTGTCCCGTGTCTCCTCCCCCCGTATGTAATGGTGATTTCCTGTCCTGTGTCCCCTCCCCCCTGTATATAATGGTGACTTCCTGTCCCGTGTCCCCTCCCCCCTGTATATAATGGTGACTTCCTGTCCTGTGTCCCCTCCCCCCTGTATATAATAGTGACTTCCTGTCCTGTGTCCCCTCCCCCCTGTATATAATGGTGACTTCCTGTCCTGTGTCCCCTCCCCCTGTATATAATGGTGATTTCCTGTCCTGTGTCCCCTCCCCCCTGTATATAATGGTGACTTCCTGTCCTGTGTCCCCTCCCCCCTGTATATAATGGTGACTTCCTGTCCCGTGTCCCCTCCCCCCTGTATATAATGGTGACTTCCTGTCCTGTGTCCCCTCCCCCCTGTATATAATAGTGACTTCCTGTCCTGTGTCCCCTCCCCCCTGTATATAATGGTGACTTCCTGTCCTGTGTCCCCTCCCCCCTGTATATAATGGTGACTTCCTGTCCCGTGTCCCCTCCCCCCTGTATATAATGGTGACTTCCTGTCCTGTGTCCCCTCCCCCCTGTATATAATGGTGACTTCCTGTCCTGTGTCCCCTCCCCCCTGTATATAATGGTGACTTCCTGTCCTGTGTCCCCTCCCCCTGTATATAATGGTGACTTCCTGTCCTGTGTCCCTCTCCCCCTGTATATAATGGTGACTTCCTGTCCTGTGCCCCCTCCCCCTGTATATAATGGTGACTTCCTGTCCTTTGTCCCCTCCCCCTGTAAATAAAGGTGACTTCCTGTCCTGTGTCCCCTCCCCCCTGTATATAATGGTGACTTCCTGTCCTGTGTCCCCTCCCCCCTGTATATAATGGTGACTTCCTGTTCCGTGTCCCTCTCCCCTGTATATAATGGTGACTTCCTGTCCTTTGTCCCCTCCCCCTGTATATAATGGTGACTTCCTGTCCGGTGTCCCCTCCCCCCTGTATATAATGGTGACTTCCTGTCCCGTGTCCCCTCCCCCCTGTATATAATGGTGACTTCCTGTCCTGTGTCCCCTCCCCCCTGTATATAATGGTGACTTCCTGTCCTGTGTCCCCTCCCCCCTGTATATAATGGTGACTTCCTGTCCCGTGTCCCCTCCCCCCTGTATATAATGGTGACTTCCTGTCCCGTGTCCCCTCCCCCCTGTATATAATGGTGACTTCCTGTCCTGTGTCCCTCTCTCCTGTATATAATGGTGACTTCCTGTTCCGTGTCCCCTCCCCCTGTAAATAAAGGTGACTTCCTGTTCCGTGTCCCCTCCCCCTGTATATAATGGTGACGTCCTGTCCTGTGTCCCCTCCCCCTGTATATAATGGTGACTTCCTGTCCTTTGTCCCCTCCCCCTGTAAATAAAGGTGACTTCCTGTTCCGTGTCCCCTCCCCCTGTATATAATGGTGACTTCCTGTCTACTCCTGAAGTGGGAACACCCCGAGGTGGGTGGGGACAGAAGCAGAAGTATAGATAGATGAGAGCTGGTAACTCCTCCCATACATGATCCCTATACTGCCCTCATACACTGGTTGTTGGGTGGATATTATAGGTGACATAGGGGGAGGGGTTAGCTGTACACACCCTCCAGGTAGGCGAATCGCCCGTACTCCTCCAGGAGACTTTTCATGCCGGGGATCTCCTTCTCTCCAATCTTCATCAGATCGTCGTCCTCGGAGCTGTCAGCCGGGACCTCCAGCCACACCGTCCCGCCGTCCGCCATGAAATACAGTTCATTGAACAACGCCGACTTGTACCAGGATGGGAGCCGCCTATGAGGGGCAGAAGAAGGGGGCACGAGGTGGGGGAAGGATTCATATTCCAGAATGGGGGAGGCTGTGAGGAAGAAGACCTGAATGTGACCTTCCTTTATTCATCTGTAATAATCTCCACTCTGGTGACACCACATGGGACACAGAATCTACCCCTTCCCAGGTACTGGTCACCCTGGAGATCTGTACCTACAACTGGACCTATAGATGGAGTGCATTCGCTGGACTTATAGATGGAACGCCTCCACTGGACCTATAGATGGAGACATCACCACTGGACCTATAGATGGAGCGCCTCCACTGGACCTATAGATGGAGACATCACCACTGGACCTATAGATGGAGCGCCTCCACTGGACTTATAGATGGAGCACCTCCACTGGACCTATAGATGGAGCGCCTCCACTGGACCTATAGATGGAGCGCCTCCACTGGACCTATAGATGGAGCGCCTCCACTGGACCTATAGATGGAGCACCTCCACTGGACCTATAGATGGAGCGCCTCCACTGGACCTATAGATGGAGCACCTCCACTGGACCTATAGATGGAGCCACCACTGGACTTATAGATGGAGAGCCTCCACTGGACCTATAGATGGAGCACCTCCACTGGACCTATAGATGGAGCACCTCCACTGGACCTATAGATGGAGCCACCACTGGACTTATAGATGGAGCGCCTCCACTGGTCCTGTAGATGGAGCCACCACCACTGGTCCTATAGATGGAGCGCCTCCACTGGACCTATAGATGGAGTGCCTCCACTGGACCTATAGATGGAGTGCCTCCACTGGACCTATAGATAAAGTGCCTCCACTGGACCTATAGATGGAGTGCCTCCACTGGACCTATAGATGGAGTGCCTCCACTGGACCTATAGATGGAGACATCACCACTGGACCTATAGATGGAGCCACCACCACTGGACCTATAGATAAAGTGCCTCCACTGGACCTATAGATGGAGCACCTCCACTGAACCTATAGATGGAGCCACCACCACTGGACCTATAGATTTGTGTGGCCCCCACTGTACACTGTATGCCTCTGCATATCAGTCATATCATTCAATACATACTCCTCTCTTATGTCTCTCAGTACTTACTCCTCTCTCATCTCTCTCAGTACATACTCCTCTCTCATCTCTCTCAGTACATACTCCTCTCTCATCTCTCTCAGTACATACTCCTCTCTCATCTCTCTCAGTACATACTCCTCTCTCATCTCTCTCAGTACATACTCCTCTCTCATCCCTCTCAGTACATACTCCTCTCTCAGTACATACTCCTCTCTCATATCTCTCAGTACATACTCCTCTCTCATCTTTCTCAGTACTTACTCCTCTCTCATATCTCTCAGTACATACTCCTCTCTCATCTCTCTCAGTACATACTCCTCTCTCATATCTCTCAGTACATACTCCTCTCTCATATCTCTCAGTACATACTCCTCTCTCATCTCTCTCAGTACATACTCCTCTCTCATCTCTCTCAGTACTTACTCATCTGTCAGAATTGGGTCTTGCCAGGCCTCCATCCTCTGCTCCCATTCCTCATAGTGGAACAAACCGTAATGACAAAGAACCGACGCTGCATTCCCCTGACTGCCGAAAAACCGAGTGTACCGTCTGCAGAGAGAGAAGAGGCGGGATGAGGACAACACAGACAGGGAATGTTGCAGTAACATGACTCTTCTCATGTCCAGGTTGGAGGTTTCAGAAACCAACTAAAATCTGCAATGTAATCTATAAACAATCATTTTTATTTTTATCCAACCAAATTGGACCAAACCGATCTCTGTCTCCTTGTAATGTGGAATTGTTTAGGATGGTCAGTGGTGGACAGTGATGGTCAGTGGTGGACAGTGATGGTCAGTGGTAATGGTCTTTGGTGTATGGTGATGGTCAGTGGTGGACAGTGATGGTCAGTGGTGGTCAGTGGTGGACAGTGATGGGCAGGGATGGTCAGTGGTGGTCAGTCATGGTCAGTGGTGGACAGTCATGGTCAGTGGTGGACAGTCATGGTCAGTGGTGGACAGTCATGGTCAGTGGTGGACAGTCATGGTCAGTGGTGGACAGTCATGGTCAGTGGTGGACAGTCATGGTCAGTGGTGGACAGTCATGGTCAGTGGTGGACAGTCATGGTCAGTGGTGGACAGTCATGATCAGTGGTGGACAGTCATGATCAGTGGTGGACAGTCATGGTCAGTGGTGGACAGTCATGGTCAGTGGTGGACAGTCATGGTCAGTGGTGGACAGTCATGGTCAGTGGTGGACAGTCATGGTCAGTGGTGGACAGTCATGGTCAGTGGTGGACAGTCATGGTCAGTGGTGGACAGTCATGGTCAGTGGTGGACAGTCATGGTCAGTGGTGGACAGTCATGGTCAGTGGTGGACAGTCATGATCAGTGGTGGACAGTCATGATCAGTGGTGGACAGTCATGGTCAGGGGTGGACGGTTATGTATGGTTCTGGTCAATGATGTATGGTTATGGTCAGTGGTGTATAGTTCTGGTCAGTAGTGTATGGTTCTGGTCAGTGGTGTATGGTTCTGGTCAGTGGTGTATGGTTCTGGTCAGTGGTGTATGGTTCTGGCCAGTGGTGTATGGTTCTGGCCAGTGGTGTATGGTTCTGTTTAGTGATGTATGGTTCTGGTCAGTGATGTATGGTTCTGGTCAGTGATGTATGGTTCTGGTCAGTGGTGTATGGTTCTGGTCAGTGGTGTATGGTTCTGGTCAGTGGTGTATGGTTCTGGTCAGTGGTGTATGGTTCTGGTCAGTGGTGTATGGTTCTGGTCCATGGTGTATGGTTCTGGTCTGTGCTGTATGGTTCTGGTCCGTGGTGTATGGTTCTGGTCTGTGGTGTATGGTCCTGGTCCGTGGTGTATGGTTCTGGTCCGTGGTGTATGGTTCTGGTCCGTGGTGTATGGTTCTGGTCCGTGGTGTATGGTTCTGGTCAGTGGTGTATGGTCCTGGTCAGTGGTGTATGGTCCTGGTCAGTGGTGTATGGTTCTGTTTAGTGGTGTATGGTTCTGGTCAGTGGTGTATGGTTCTGGTCCGTGGTGTATGGTTCTGGTCCGTGGTGTATTGTTCTGGTCCGTGGTGTATGGTTCTGGTCAGTGGTGTATGGTTCTGGTCCGTGGTGTATGGTCCTGGTCAGTGGTGTATGGTTCTGGTCAGTGGTGTATGGTTCTGGTCCGTGGTGTATGGTTCTGGTCAGTGGTGTATGGTTCTGGTCAGTGGTGTACGTGGTGTATGGTTCTGGTCAGTGGTGTATGGTTCTGGTCCGTGGTGTATGGTTCTGGTCCGTGGTGTATGGTCCTGGTCCGTGGTGTATGGTTCTGGTCAGTGGTGTATGGTTCTGGTCAGTGGTGTATGGTTCTGGTCAGTGGTGTATGGTTCTGGTCAGTGGTGGACAGTGATGGTCAGTGGTGTATGGTTCTGGTCAGTGGTGTATGGTTCTGGTCCGTGGTGTATGGTTCTGGTCAGTGGTGTATGGTTCTGGTCCGTGGTGTATGGTTCTGCTCCGTGGTGTATGGTCCTGGTCCGTGGTGTATGGTTCTGGTCTGTGCTGTATGGTTCTGGTCTGTGCTGTATGGTTCTGGTCCGTGGTGTATGGTTCTGGTCCGTGGTGTATGGTTCTGGTCCGTGGTGTATGGTTCTGGTCAGTGATGTATGGTTCTGGTCCGTGGTGTATGGTTCTGGTCCGTGGTGTATGGTTCTGGTCCGTGGTGTATTGTTCTGGTCCGTGGTGTATGGTTCTGGTCCGTGGTGTATGGTCCTGGTCAGTGGTGTATGGTCCTGGTCAGTGGTGTATGGTTCTGGTCCGTGGTGTATGGTTCTGGTCAGTGGTGTATGGTTCTGGTCCGTGGTGTATGGTTCTGGTCCGTGGTGTATGGTCCTGGTCCGTGGTGTATGGTTCTGGTCCGTGGTGTATTGTTCTGGTCCGTGGTGTATGGTTCTGGTCAGTGGTGTATGGTTCTGGTCCGTGGTGTATGGTCCTGGTCAGTGGTGTATGGTTCTGGTCAGTGGTGTATGGTTCTGGTCCGTGGTGTATGGTTCTGGTCAGTGGTGTATGGTTCTGGTCAGTGGTGTACGTGGTGTATGGTTCTGGTCAGTGATGTATGGTTCTGGTCTGTGGTGTATGGTTCTGGTCCGTGGTGTATGGTCCTGGTCAGTGGTGTATGGTCCTGGTCAGTGGTGTATGGTTCTGGTCAGTGGTGTATGGTTCTGGTCAGTGGTGGACAGTGATGGTCAGTGGGGGTCGCTGGAAGGGGACAGACACATACCGGCAGTACTCTCTCTCTCCTGAACCGAAGCGGACCCGGGGCATGTCCCAGGATAGGCAGAATTCCAAAGTCCCGCGTCCCCCGGAGCTCACCGAGCATCCTCCTGCCACACCCGCTGCGATCTTCTTCCCCTTCACCGTGTGAGAACTCGGGCCTGTGCCATTATTATATCATTATTACAATAGAGAATTTATAGTGACAACAGTTTATGGAGCATTTTATAATATAAAGTACAATTCAATACAAGAGGGTTAGGAGGGTCCTGCTCCTGAGAGCTTACATTCTAATAGGAAGGGTTCAGGAGATCCAGGGTTCATGTTAGATTCAGTCAGGGTCTCCTCTATTACAGGAACCCCAGAATTTGTCTACTCACAATTTACTCTGCAATGGGAGGCAGCACTAGGAACCCGTGTACACCATCTATGTGTCCCAGGAGCTCTAATCTAAGGCGAATGGCTTCAGAGCTCAGAATTGTCCCTGGATGTGTGCCCCTAGTATGATGAATAGTAGAACATTTTGTGTAGAACGTTTCTGGAAACTCTCTCAGAGCAAAGTGGAGATTTCTATGTGTGTCTGGGACTTATGGTTCCCAGGATGCATCAGAAGGATCGCTACTATTCGGATGGTAGGTGTCAATCCCTTGTAGCGACCCCTATTACACAACTGGGAAGAGAAAACAGGAAGAAGACCTTCAGGACTTGTGTGAACCCTCTCCTTGTGTGTCCTGAAAGATGAACCCTCCCCTTGTGTGTCCCAAAAGATGAACCCTCTCCTTGTGTGTCCCAAAAGATGAACCCTCCCCTTGTGTGTCCTGAAAGATGAACCCTCTCCTTGTGTGTCCTGAAAGATGAACCCTCCCCTTGTGTGTCCTGAAAGATGAACCCTCCCCTTGTGTGTCCTGAAAGATGAACCCTCTCCTTGTGTGTCTCGAAAGATGAACACTTTCCTTGTGTGTCTCGAAAGATGAACCCTCTCCTTGTGTGTCCTGAAAGATGAACCCTCTCCTTGTGTGTCCCAAAAGATGAACCCTCCCCTTGTGTGTCCCGAAAGATGAACCCTCCCCTTGTGTGTCCTGAAAGATGAACCCTCTCCTTGTGTGTCCTGAAAGATGAACCCTCTCCTTGTGTGTCCCAAAAGATGAACCCTCCCCTTGTGTGTCCCAAAAGATGAACCCTCCCCTTGTGTGTCCTGAAAGATGAACCCTCCCCTTGTGTGTCCTGAAAGATGAACCCTCTCCTTGTGTGTCTCGAAAGGTGAACACTTTCCTTGTGTGTCTCGAAAGATGAACCCTCTCCTTGTGTGTCCTGAAAGATGAACCCTTTCCTTGTGTGTCCTGAAAGATGAACCCTCTCCTTGTGTGTCTCGAAAGGTGAACACTTTCCTTGTGTGTCTCGAAAGATGAACCCTCTCCTTGTGTGTCCTGAAAGATGAACCCTTTCCTTGTGTGTCCCGAAAGATGAACCCTCTCCTTGTGTGTCCTGAAAGATGAACCCTTTCCTTGTGTGTCCCGAAAGATGAACCCTCTCCTTGTGTGTCCCGAAAGATGAACCCTTTCCTTGTGTGTCCCGAAAGATGAACCCTCCCCTTGTGTGTCCCGAAAGATGAACCCTCTCCTTGTGTGTCCCGAAAGATGAACCCTCTCCTTGTGTGTCCCGAAAGATGAACCCTTTCCTTGTGTGTCCCGAAAGATGAACCCTCTCCTTGTGTGTCCCAAAAGATGAACCCTTTCCTTGTGTGTCACAGGAGGTGTCCAGCTTTAGTAGAGGGCTCATTGGATCTGCTACTGCAATCGGTGCAGAGATCTGTTCCCTGGCTGGTGGATGCAACGCTGATAAGAAACACTTCATTAATCCCAACACTTACTAGGGGTGGAGTTCAAACGTCCGTCTTCCAGCAAGTCTTTCCAAATGTCCTGTCCCATCCCATTGGGGTCAAACTCTGTACAGTGGGAAACGTGTATCCCGAGCTGGGGGAGAAACACACAACTGATCACCCAATGTGACTCCATCAATAACCCCCCCCCGATCTGATCACCCAATGTGACTGCACCAATGACCCCCCTGATCTGATCACCCAATGTGACTCCATCAATAACCCCCCCCCCCCGATCTGATCACCCAAAGTGACTCCACCAATGACCCCCCTGATCTGATCACCCAATGTGACTCCATCAATAACCCCCCCTGATCTGATCACCCAATGTGACTCCATCAATAACCCCCCTTGATCTGATCACCCAATGTGACTCCATCAATAACCCCCCCTGATCTGATCACCCAATGTGACTCCACCAATGACCCCCCTGATCTGATCACCCAAAGTGACTTCACCAATGACCCCCCTAATCTGATCACCCAATGTGACTGCACCAATGACCCCCCTAATCTGATCACCCAATGTGACTTCACCAATGACCCCCCTGATCTGTTTGCCCAATGTGACTGCACCAATGACCCCCCTGATCTGATCACCCAATGTGACTCCATCAATAACCCCCCCTGATCTGATCACCCAATGTGACTCCATCAATAACCCCCCTGATCTGTTCACCCAATGTGACTCCACCAATGACCCCCCTGATCTGATCGCCCAATGTGACTCCACCAATGACCCCCCTGATCTGATCACCCAATGTGACTCCACCAATGACCCCCCTGATCTGATCACCCAATGTGACTCCATCAATAACCCCCCCTGATCTGATCACCCAATGTGACTCCACCAATGACCCCCCTGATCAGATCACCCAATGTGACTCCACCAATGACCCCCCTGATCTGATCACCCAATGTGACTCCACCAATGACCCCCCTGATCTGATCGCCCAATGTGACTCCACCAATGACCCCCCTGATCAGATCACCCAATGTGACTCCACCAATGACCCCCCTGATCTGATCGCCCAATGTGACTCCACCAATGACCCCCCTGATCTGATCACCCAATGTGACTCCACCAATGACCCCCCTGATCTGATCACCCAATGTGACTCCACCAATGACCCCCCTGATCTGATCACCCAATGTGACTCCACCAATGACCCCCCTGATCTGATCGCCCAATGTGACTCCACCAATGACCCCCCTGATCAGATCACCCAATGTGACTCCACCAATGACCACCCTGATCTGATCACCCAATGTGACTCCACCAATGACCACCCTGATCTGATCACCCAATGTGACTTCACCAATGACGGCTCTGATCTGATCACCCAATGTGACTTCACCAATGACCCCCCTGATCTGATCACCCAATGTGACTCCATCAATAACCCCCCTGATCTGATCACCCAATGTGACTCCACCAATGACCCCCCCTGATCTGATCACCCAATGTAAATCCACCAATGACCCCCCTGATCTGATCACCCAATGTGACTCCACCAATGACCCCCCTGATCTGATCACCCAATGTGACTCCACCAATGACCCCCCTGATCAGATCACCCAATGTGACTCCACCAATGACCCCCCTGATCAGATCACCCAATGTGACTCCATCAATAACCCCCCCTGATCTGATCACCCAATGTGACTCCATCAATAACCCCCCTGATCTGATCGCCCAATGTGACTCCACCAATGACCACCCTGATCTGATCACCCAATGTGACTCCACCAATGACCCCCCTGATCTGATCACCCAATGTGACTCCACCAATGACCCCCCTGATCAGATCACCCAATGTGACTCCATCAATAACCCCCCCTGATCTGATCACCCAATGTGACTCCATCAATAACCCCCCTGATCTGATCGCCCAATGTGACTCCACCAATAACCCCCCTGATCTGATCACCCAATGTGACTCCACCAATGACCCCCCTGATCTGATCACCCAATGTGACTCCATCAATAACCCCCCCTGATCTGATCACCCAATGTGACTCCACCAATGACCCCCCTGATCTGATCACCCAATGTGACTCCACCAATGACGCCCCTGATCAGATCATCCAATGTGACTCCACCAATGACCCCCCTTAACTGATCACCCAATGTGACTCCACCAATGACCCCCCTGATCTGATCACCCAATGTGACTCCATCAATAACCTCCCCTGATCAGATCACCCAATGTGACTCCACCGATGACCCCCCTGATCTGATCACCCAATGTGACTCCACCAATGACCCCCCTGATCTGATCGCCCAATGTGACTCCATCAATGACCACCCTGATCTGATCGCTCAATATGCCTTCACCAATGACTCTTCTGATCTGATCACCCAATGGGACTCCATCAATCAGCCCCCTGATCAGATCACCCAATGTGACTCCACCGATGACCCCCCTGATCTGATCACCCAATGTGACTCCACCAATGACCCCCCTGATCTGATCGCCCAATGTGACTCCACCAATGACCACCCTGATCTGATCGCTCAATGTGCCTTCACCAATGACGCCTCTGATCTGATCACCCAATGGGACTCCATCAATCAGCCCCCTGATCCAACATCCCAATGTGATGCCGCCAATAAAGTCCCTCATCCAACCATCGGATGTTATGCAACCATTAAGCCTCCTGATCCGGTCGCCCAATGTGACGTCATTAATGAGCCCCTCTGATTCAACTGCTTATTGTGAAGCCACCAATGAATCCCGCCATCTGACCGATATTGTGACGCTAGCAATAATCCCCTCATCCAACCGACCAATGTGATGCCACCAATAAGCCTCATCTGACCACCCATAGTGACGCCAGCAATGAAGCTTTGTCTCTCATCAAGTGATTGCTCCTGAGGAAAACTCACTTGTACAGCTATGTCCAGGACCCTTGTCATGTCATTCCTCCCTTATATGGCTATGGACCTTGATAACCATTATCCTGTGATCACTCCCAGCTTACCCTCCTTCGTGCGGCAATGGCAACCCACTTACCCTCTATCATACGGCAATAGACCTTGATAACGACCCTCATCATATGATCCCACCCACTTACCCTGTCATACGGCAATGGACCTTGATAAGAACCCTCATCATGTGACCCCACCCAATAACTCTCTCATACGGCAATAGACCTTGATAACGACCCTCATCATGCAATTCCTCCCCCTACCTAACCCCTCTTGTAAGATATGGACCTTGATAATGACCCCCATCCTGTGATCCTTACTCTTTTTTATGACTATGGATCTTGAGAAGGATCCTCATCGTGCGGTTCCTCCCCCCACCTTACGCCTCTTGTAAGATATGGATCTTGATAATGATCCTTATCCTGTAATCCTTCCTGCTTACTATCTTTGGTATAGCTATGGACTTAGATAATAACCCTTGTCATTAATAACCCTTGTCATGCGATCCCCCCTCCCCTCACTTAACCCCTCTTGTAAGATATGACCCTTGATCATGATCCTCATCATGTGATCTCTTCCACTTACCCTCTTTGGTATGGCTATGGACCTCGATAATGACCCTCATCCTGTGATCCCTCCCATTTACACTCTTTCGTATGGCTTTGGACCTTGATGAGGACCCCCATACTGTGATCCCTCCCATTTACCCTCTTTGGTATGGCTTTGGACCCTGATAATGTCCCTTGTCATGCGATTACTCCCCTCACTTAACCCCTCTTGTAAGATATGGACCTTTATGATGACCCTCATCCTGTGATCCCACCTGCTTACCCTCTCTTGTACAGCTATAGACCTTGATGACCCTCATCCTGTGATCCTTGCCCCTTACCCTCTTTTATATGAATATGGACCTTGATAATGATCCTCATTATGTGATCCCTCCAGCTTACCCTCTTTTGTATTGCTATGGACCTTGATAATGACCCTCATCCTGTGATCCTTCCCACTTACCCTCTCTCGTACGGCTATGCCCAGAGTGAATGCATTTACGGCAGTACAGTGATGAAGCAGCACACCAGACACTGCCTCCCCCTCTCTGCTGAGATGGAATGGCTCATTCCAATGGCCCCCAGCCTTGTCTGTCTTGGTGCCGCTTCCATTCCTCATGGTGAACATGATGGTCACTTCAACCTCCTCATCGCCAGAATTCTCCACATCCCAAACAAAGGTAGCCAGCGGCAGCGAGGAGTCCTGAGGAAGAGGAGATGTTACATAATTAGTAAGGTTAAGTAAGAACTTTGCTCTACAACAAAACCCTCTCGCAGTTTCTAAGAACAGTAGCACTTACATCTCTAAACCCATAAACAGTATTGTATCTGCTTCTGAAGATTGGAAAAAGAGAACGAACAGAAAGAAGGAGCATAATGATGAAGAGGGAAGTCTGGGAGGAAGAGATGAAAGAAGAGAAGGAGAAGGAGTATGACCGCTAAAGTCACATTGGAGGACCATGAGGATGGTCTTTGGTGTATGGTGATGGTCAGTGGTGGACAGTGATGGTCAGTGGTGGACAGTGGTAATGATGAAGAGGGAAGTCTTGGAGGAAGAGATAAAAGAAGAAAAGGAGTAGTATGGCCGCTAAGGCACATTGGAGGACAATGAGGATAGTCTTTGGTGTATGGTGATGGTCAGTGGTGGACAGTGATGGTCAGTGGTGGACAGTGATGGTCAGTGGTGGACAGTGGTAATGATGAAGAGGGAAGTCTGGGAGGAAGAGATGAAAGAAGAAAAGGAGAAGAAGGACTATGACCGCTAAGGCACATTGGAGGACAATGAGGATGGTCTTTGGTGTATGGTGATGGTCAGTGGTGGACAGTGATGGTCAGTGGTGGACAGTGATGGTCAGTGGTGGACAGTGATGGTCAGTGGTGGACAGTGATGGTCAGTGGTGGACAGTGATGGACAGTGATGGTCAGTGGTGGACAGTGATGGTCAGTGGTGGACAGTGATGGTCAGTGATGGTCAGTGATGGTCAGTGATGGTCAGTGATGGTCAGTGATGGTCAGTGGTGGACAGTGATGGACAGTGATGGTCAGTGGTGGACAGTGGTAATGGTGAAGAGGGAAGTCTGGGAGGAAGAGATGAAAGAAGAGAAGGAGGTATGACCGCCAAAGGCACATTGGAGGACAATGAGGATGGTCTTTGGTGTATGGTCAGTGGTGGACAGTGATGGTCAGTGGTGGACAGTGATGGACAGTGATGGTCAGTGGTGGACAGTGATGGTCAGTGGTGGACAGTGATGGTCAGTGGTGGACAGTGATGGTCAGTGGTGGACAGTGATGGTCAGTGATGGTCAGTGGTGGACAGTGATGGACAGTGATGGACAGTGATGGTCAGTGGTGGACAGTGGTAATGGTGAAGAGGGAAGTCTGGGAGGAAGAGATGAAAGAAGAGAAGGAGAAGAAGTATGACCGCCAAAGGCACATTGGAGGACAATGAGGATGGTCTTTGGTGTATGGTCAGTGGTGGACAGTGATGGTCAGTGGTGGACAGTAATGGTCAGTGGTGGACAGTAATGGTCAGTGGTGGACAGTAATGGTCAGTGGTGGACAGTGATGGTCAGTAGTGGACAGTGATGGTCAGTAGTGGACAGTGATGGTCAGTGGTGTATGTTGATGGTCAGTGGTGGACAGTGATAATGATGAAGAGGGAAGTCTGGGAGGAAGAGATGAAAGAGGAAAAGGAGGAGGAGTATGACCGCTAAGGAACATAGTGTCAGTTAATGTCAGATTTGTCTGCCACAATGTCACAGTCCCGCTATAAGTCGCTGATCGCCACCATTACTAGTAAAAATAAATAAAGATTCCATAAATCTTTCCCATAGTTTGTAGATGTGATACATTTTGTGCAAACCAATCAATATACATTTATCAAGAATTTCTTTTTTTTACCAACAAACATGGAGCAGAAAACATATTGGAATAAATTGATGAAGAAATTACATATTTTTACATTTTTTTATTGGATGTTTTATAGCAGAAAGTAAAAAAAAATTTTTTGTTTCTTCTTCAAAATTGTCGCTCCTTTTTTTTTTTTTTGTTTATATCGCAAAAAAATAAAAACCCGCAGAGGTGATCAAATGCCACCAATTTCCACCTCCCAGTTCTACTGCTTGTGGACGTCCCGAAGGTTAAAGGGTAACTCCACTTTTGTGGGGAATAAAAATAGCAAATAAAGAATAAATAATCTAGCGCAGGGGTCTCAAACTGGCGGTCTTCCAGCTGTTCCGGTGGGAGGGGTCATGCTTGTACCTGTCAGCCTTGCAATGCCTCATGGGACTTGTAGTTTTACAACAACTGGAGGGCCGCCAGTTTGAGACTCCCTGATCTAATGTATACAATACTAATCATATACAATACTAATCATATTATAACTGAATGTTATTAACCCCCCCCCTTTACTTTTCAATCTGCAGCCGCTGTCATTTTCCGAAAATACAATCTAATATGGCCGCCTGGAGGTGTTTTCCATACACAGAGTGTGTACAGAACTTCCCTCAGAAACATCATTTCCTGCTTGTGTGATTGGCTCACTGATTTTCCCAGAAGTCTGCACTAAGATACAAGTCAGATTTTAGGCATCCCCTGCAACACAAATGTCATTTTTGGTGAGATCTTGCCAATAGGAACACGTCTACAGGAATGCAGGCCCAGCAGCTTCAACCATTAGTGCCCTGAAGGTGCGGCATCCGGTTGATAATTATGAAACCCCTCCCATTAGACTCACTTTTCCACATGGACACAGAGGAACACACAGGGGGATTTCTTCAGAATAACAAAAGGGGAGGAATCTGCTACAAAGTTTATTATAATCCTTGTAATGTACGGAGGGGATGTTTTCTTAACAAAAGTGGAGTTACTCTTTAAAAGACTTTCTGTGTCCCTCGAAGCATGAGAGAGAAAATTGGGTTTTTATACTCACTGTAACAGACTTTTCCTGGAGTCCATCGAGTGAATGGAGCCCCGGAAGGTCCACTGAGTGAATGGAGCCCCGGAAGGTCCACTGAGTGAATGGAGCCCCGGAAGGTCCATTGAGTGACTGGAGCCCCGGAAGGTCCATTGAGTGAATGGAGCCCCGGAAGGTCCATTGAGTGAATGGAGCCCCGGAAGGTCCATTGAGTGAATGGAGCCCCGGAAGGTCCACTGAGTGAATGGAGCCCCGGAAGGTCCATTGAGTGACTGGAGCCCCGGAAGGTCCATTGAGTGACTGGAGCCCCGGAAGGTCCATTGAGTGAATGGAGCCCCGGAAGGTCCATTGAGTGAATGGAGCCCCGGAAGGTCCATTGAGTGAATGGAGCCCCGGAAGGTCCACTGAGTGAATGGAGCCCCGGAAGGTCCACTGAGTGACTGGAGCCCCGGAAGGTCCATTGAGTGACTGGAGCCCCGGAAGGTCCATTGAGTGAATGGAGCCCCAGAAGGTCCATTGAGTGAATGGAGCCCCGGAAGGTCCATTGAGTGAATGGAGCCCCGGAAGGTCCATTGAGTGAATGGAGCCCCGGAAGGTCCATTGAGTGAATGGAGCCCCGGAAGGTCCACTGAGTGAATGGATCCCCGGAAAGGTCCATTGAGTGAATGGAGCACCGGAAGGTCCATTGAGTGACTGGAGCCCCGGAAGGTCCATTGAGTGACTGGAGCCCCGGAAGGTCCATTGAGTGAATGGAGCCCCGGAAGGTCCATCGAGTGAATGGAGCCCCGGAAGGTCCATCGAGTGAATGGAGCCCCGGAAGGTCTATTGAGTGAATGGAGCCCCGGAAGGTCCATTGAGTGACTGGAGCCCCGGAAGGTCCACTGAGTGACTGGAGCCCCGGAAGGTCCATTGAGTGACTGGAGCCCCGGAAGGTGGAAGGGCCATTGAGTGACTGGAGCCCCGGAAGGTCCATTGAGTGAATGGAGCCCCGGAAGGTCCATTGAGTGACTGGAGCCCCGGAAGGTCCATTGAGTGACTGGAGCCCCGGAAGGTCCATTGAGTGACTGGAGCTCCGGAAGGTCCATTGAGTGACTGGAGCCCCGGAAGGTCCATTGAGTGACTGGAGCCCCGGAAGGTCCATTGAGTGACTGGAGCCCCGGAAGGTCCATTGAGTGACCTCCCTGGAAGGTCCATTGAGTGACTGGAGCCCGGTAAGGTCCATTGAGCGACTGGAGCCCCGAAAGGTCCATTGAGTGACTGGAGCCCCGGAAGGTCCATTGAGTGAATGGAGCCCCGGAAGGTCCATTAAGTGAATGGAGCCCCGGAAGGTCCATTGAGTGAATGGAGCCCCGGAAGGTCCATTGAGTGAATGGAGCCCGGAAGGTCCATTGAGTGAATGGAGCCCCGGAAGGTCCTTTGAGTGAATGGAGCCCCGGAAGGTCCTTTGAGTGAATGGAGTCCTGGAAGGTCCATTGAGTGAATGGAGCCCCGGAAAGGTCCATTGAGTGAATGGAGCCCCGGAAGGTCCTTTGAGTGAATGGAGCCCTGGAAGGTCCATTGAGTGAATGGAGCCCCGGAAGGTCCATTGAGTGAATGGAGCCCGGAAGGTCCATTGAGTGAATGGAGCCCCGGAAGGTCCTTTGAGTGAATGGAGTCCTGGAAGGTCCATTGAGTGAATGGAGCCCCGGAAAGGTCCATTGAGTGAATGGAGCCCCGGAAGGTCCTTTGAGTGAATGGAGCCCCGGAAGGTCCATCGAGTGAATGGAGCCCCGGAAGGTCCATCGAGTGAATGGAGCCCCGGAAGGTCCATCGAGTGAATGGAGCCCCGGAAGGTCCATCGAGTGAATGGAGCCCCGGAAGGTCCATCGAGTGAATGGAGCCCCGGAGGGTCCATCGAGTGAATGGAGCCCCGGAAGGTCCATCGAGTGAATGGAGCCCCGGAAGGTCCATCGAGTGAATGGAGCCCCGGAAGGTCCATCGAGTGAATGGAGCCCTGGAAGGTCCATTGAGTGAATGGAGCTCCGGAAGGTCCATTGAGTGACTGGAGCCCCGGAAGGTCCATTGAGTGACTGGAGCCCCGGAAGGTCCATTGAGTGACTGGAGCCCCGGAAGGTCCATTGAGTGACCTCCCTGGAAGGTCCATTGAGTGACTGGAGCCCGGTAAGGTCCATTGAGCGACTGGAGCCCTGAAAGGTCCATTGAGTGACTGGAGCCCCGGAAGGTCCATTGAGTGAATGGAGCCCCGGAAGGTCCATTAAGTGAATGGAGCCCCGGAAGGTCCATTGAGTGAATGGAGCCCCGGAAGGTCCATTGAGTGAATGGAGCCCGGAAGGTCCATTGAGTGAATGGAGCCCCGGAAGGTCCTTTGAGTGAATGGAGCCCTGGAAGGTCCTTTGAGTGAATGGAGTCCTGGAAGGTCCATTGAGTGAATGGAGCCCCGGAAAGGTCCATTGAGTGAATGGAGCCCTGGAAGGTCCTTTGAGTGAATGGAGCCCTGGAAGGTCCATTGAGTGAATGGAGCCCCGGAAGGTCCATTGAGTGAATGGAGCCCCGGAAGGTCCTTTGAGTGAATGGAGCCCTGGAAGGTCCTTTGAGTGAATGGAGTCCTGGAAGGTCCATTGAGTGAATGGAGCCCCGGAAAGGTCTATTGAGTGAATGGAGCCCCGGAAGGTCCTTTGAGTGAATGGAGCCCTGGAAGGTCCTTTGAGTGAATGGAGCCCCGGAAGGTCCATCGAGTGAATGGAGCCCCGGAAGGTCCATCGAGTGAATGGAGCCCCGGAAGGTCCATCGAGTGAATGGAGCCCCGGAAGGTCCATCGAGTGAATGGAGCCCCGGAAGGTCCATCGAGTGAATGGAGCCCCGGAAGGTCCATCGAGTGAATGGAGCCCCGGAAGGTCCATCGAGTGAATGGAGCCCCGGAAGGTCCATCGAGTGAATGGAGCCCCGGAAGGTCCATCGAGTGAATGGAGCCCCGGAAGGTCCATCGAGTGAATGGAGCCCCGGAAGGTCCATTGAGTGAATGGAGCCCCGGAAGGTCCATTGAGTGACTGGAGCCCCGGAAGGTCCATTGAGTGAATGGAGCCCAGGAAGGCCTTATGGTCACCAGTAACAAAATGTGAATTTGGGAGCAGCTTTCAAGGTAGCCCAGTGCTGGTACTTGGTGGCATCCAGAACTGCACACACGATACCTTCCTATTGTGCAAAAACAGGCGTGATCAAATTCCAACGCCAATGGAAGATGGGCTCTTACCAGGAGTTGCAGTACTCTATTATAAGACATAAAGTCTCCAGTGCTTCAGGTATGTCTTGGTGGATGTAGAGAAATGGATGTACATTGTGGATATAAAATAAAGGAAACATCCACATCGTGTAAAACCGTAAACACTCATAAAAGGGATTAAAGATACTCACATCTCATAAGATAAAACAAGCGTAAAATCAATCCAGGACAAATAGACCATACATGGAGGTAAATGAGTTTGTGTACACAGCAAGAAAAGCATGGCAACGGCACGTACGTAGGCTCCGCCTTACATGTTTCGTCACAACTGACGGCACCGGGGGCATGTCCATTTTTCTACATCCACTGAGACATACTTGAAGCACTGAAGACTTTATGTTCCTGGAGGACATGTGATATCTGATGATGATATATCATATTGAACACATTTGACTCTGTAGTAGAGTCCTGCAACTCTGGTAAGAGTCCATCTTACATTGGTGGATCACGTGGTGGAATTTGATCACACATACCTTCAGAATTTCACATCAACATTTTTGTGATTTTTTTTGACACATTCTTTTGGCATCATTGCTCACTATTTTTATGGACTAATTTGGTAAATGAATATTAATAGCACTGCAAAATTTCTGTTATAATTGTAAACTATGACCTCACAGTGATAAAACAAGGGGGAGGGGGAGGGAAGTTTAAAGGCTTAGGATAGCTACTCCTGAACCCGAGGGTTGGGGATGCAACTGTGCAAGTGTCTGCCAAAGGTTAACAAACGGCCCTCTGCCCAGTTAAAGTTGGGGCGCACGTTCATGACAAGGAAGGCTTACCTGGAGGATTTAGAGGGTCTCCACGAGGAGGTCAAGGAAAAGCACCAGCAGAATCCCTAATAATAGTGACGATGGGTGGCTGAAACCTGTCCTGGGACCAAATGATTGGAAGGCTGACGCGTTTCAGGGGACCAATACCCTTACTTAGAACTATTGTGAAAAGGGGTATGTCTCCCGAAACGTGTCAGTATTCCAATCATTTGGTCCCAGGACGGGTTTCACTGCGTTTAACTGAAGTATTATTATTATTATTATTATACGAGATTTATATAGCGCCAACAGTTTACTCAGCGCTTTACAATGTATAAGGGGGACAACACAATTACAGTACAATACAAAAGGTACAGGAGGGCCCTGCTCGTAGAGCTTACATTCTAAAAGGGAGGGGGTGGTGGTACAAAAGGTAATAGCTGCAAAGAATGATTTGATGGGGGTGGCTCAGGGACAGTTATGTGGGTGTGGGATAGGCTTCCCTGAATAAATGAGTTTTCAAGGATCTCCTAAAGGTGGACAGGGTAGGGGCTGATCGGACATACTGGGGCAGGGAATTCCAGAGGATGGGAGAGGCTCTGGAGAAGTCCTGAAGGCGAGCATGGGAGGAGGTAACAAGGGAGCTAGAGAGCAGGAGGTCCTGGGAGGAGCGGAGGGGGCGATTTGGGTGATATCTGCAGATGAGGTTGGTGATGTAGATGGGGGCGATGTTGTGAATGGCCTTGTATGTTATGGTTAGCATTTTGAATTCTATACGGTGGGGGAGGGGAAGCCAGTGAAGGGATTGGCAGAGAGGGGCAGCAGTCACGGATCGATTAGTGAGGTGTATTAGTCTAGCAGCAGCATTCATAATAGACTGAAGGGGGGATAGCCTGCTTAAGGGTAGGCCATTAAGGAGAGAGTTGCAATAGTCGAGGCGGGAAATAATCAAAGAGTGAATAAGTTGTTTTGTGGTGTCATTAGTCAGAAAGGGTCGAATTTTGGAGATGTTGCGGAGGTTAAGGCGGCAGGATTTAGCCAGTGATTGGATATGGGGGCTGAAGGAGAGGTCAGAGTCAAGGATTACACCCAGGACTCTGGCATGTGTGGAGGGACCAATGGTTGTGTTGTTGATATTAATGGTGAAGTCACAGGAGGGGGACCGTGAAGGAGGAAATATAACAAGCTCAGTTTTAGAAAGATTAAGTTTGAGGAAGTGGTGTGACATCCATACCGATATGTCATTCAGCAAGTTTGAGATCCGTGAGGAGATAGTGGGGGTGAGTTGGGGAGTGGAGAGATAGATCTGTGTGTCATCGGCATAGAGATGGTATTGGAAGCCATGGGAGGTGATCAACTGGCCCAGGGAAGAGGTATAGAGTGAGAAAAGGAGAGGCCCAAGGACAGAGCCTTGGGGTACCCCAACAGAAAGAGGAAGGGGAGCGGAGGAGGTGGAGTTGTAAGTGACGCTGAAAGTGCGCTGAGATAGGTAGGAGGAGAACCAGGATAATGCAGAATCACGGAGGCCAAGGGAGTGTAATTTGCTGAGGAGCAGCAGGTGGTCAACTGTGTCAAAGGCAGCAGAGAGGTCTAAAAGTATGAGTATGGAGTAATGGCCATTGGTTTTGGCAGTTATTAGGTCATTGGTGATTTTTAGTAGGGCAGTTTCAGTCGAATGTTGTAGGCGGAAGCCAGACTGTAGGGGGTCGAGAAGGTTGTTGTCCGTGAGGTAGCGACTCATTTGGTCATGAACAAGGCGTTCGATGAGCTTGGAGGCAAACGGGAGAAGGGAGATAGGTCTTAAGTTATTCAAACAGGTGGGGTCTAGTGAGGGTTTTTTGAGTATGGGGGTAACCAGTGCATGTTTGAACGGGGAAGGAAAGGTGCCGGAGGAGAGGGAGAGGTTGAAGATGTGGGTTAGGGAGTTGAGGATAGAGTGGGAAGGTGGTCGCAGCAATTGAGAGGGGACAGGGTCCAGGGGACATGTAGTGAGGTGTGCCATGGAGAGGAGTTTATCAACTTCTTCTGTGGTAACTGGGCAAAAGGAGGAGAGTATTGAGTGTGGTGTTGGACCTGATATGTTGGGTAGGGGAGGAATTTTAATGCTGGATATCTCCTTGCGAATAGTGTTGATTTTGCTATTGAAGTGGTTGGCAATATGTTGAGCGGTAAGCAAGTTGGTGGGAGGGGGCAGTGGGGGGTGAAGTAAGGAATTAAGGGTAGAAAAGAGTTGACGAGGTTTGGATGAGAGGGTTTTGATGAGAGTGTTGTAATAGGTTTGTTTAGCAGTGTGGAGGCAGGAGTTGTATTTGAGAAGGACAGATTTGTAGAGGGTAAAGTCTTGCAGGGATTTAGATTTACGCCATGCTCGCTCAAGAGCGCGGCTGCGTCTCTTGAGACTTCTGGTGTCGTCTGTTTGCCAGGGTTGTGGCAGATGGGGCCTGGTTCTGCGTGTAGAAAGAGGAGCAAGTACGTCTAGGGAGGATGACAACGTGGTGTTGTAGATGGAAGTGGTTAGGTCTGGGCAGGACAGGGGTGCGATTTTGTCATAAAGGCCATCAGTAGCAGAGTGAAGAAGGGAAGGTTTGAGGTTGCGAAGGTTCCTGCGGGTAGTGGTTTGTGGGTTGGCAGCATGGGATATAGGAGACAAGGAGAGTGTGAAACGGATAAGGTTGTGATCAGAGAGAGGAAAGGGTGCGTTGGAGAGATTGCAGGGAGTGCAGCGATGGGAGAATACAAGGTCAAGAGTGTTGCCGTTGGAGTGAGTGGTGGTTTGTGTCCATTGTGTTAGGTTAAAAGAGGAGGTTAAGTTGAGTAGTTTAGAAGTGGTAGCATTATTAACATTGATTGGAATGTTAAAGTCACCTAGGATGATGGCAGGCACTTCAGATGAGAGAAAATAGGGTAGCCATGCAGAGAAGTCCTCCAGAAAGCGTGACACTGGTCCAGGAGGCCGATAAATGACTGCGACCCTCAGACAAGCTGGAGAGAAAAGACGAATGCAGTGCATTTCGAAAGAGCAGGTGGAAAGAGAGGGAGGTGTGGGCAGTACCTGGAAGGTGCATTGTGGGGAGAGGAGAAGTCCGACACCACCTCCTTTTCGTCCACTGGGTCTGGTGGAGTGAGTCCAGAGAAGGCCACTGTGGGACAGTGCAGCTGGAGAGGTAGTATCAAATTCCTGGAGCCAGGTTTCAGTTATAGCAAATAGATCAAGGGATTTGGAGAGGAAAAGGTCATTGACAGAAACTAGTTTGTTGAAGACTGAGCGGGCATTCCAGAGGGCACATGAAAGAGGGGGGCTGACTTGTGGAATCAGGGGAATTGGGATGAGAAGGTTGAAGTTGCGACTACTGTTGGAGGAGGTAGATGGCCGATCTTGGCGTTGGAAATTGGGTGTGGGAGGGCCGGGGTTTGGTGCGATGTCCCCAGACATTAGGAGTAGTAGGAGGGTGAGGGTGGTAAGGCGGGAGTGGGATTTATAGGAGCGCAGATGCTGTGGTGGAATGGACGTGGTGATACTGTGTGGGCTTAGAATGAGCAGGAGGTGGTAAGTGGAGTAATATTGAGTGGGAAGAAGAGAGGGAGATATATAAAGGTTGGGGGCTGGAGAGGGGGGGTAAAGTAATGAGAGTTTGAGGAGAGAGGACGTTATAACAAAGATTAGTGTGAGCATTTTAGAGGGTGGGGACAGGCTAATAGAAGGAAGGCTGAGGAAATTTAGTGAATGAAGTGAAACTTCATGCAAAATAGCTGTGGAACAATAATGTCTGTACTTACTTTTTTTGTAGCAGTGCCTTAGTCAAAGTGCCCGTGTCCAAGTGCCAAACACTTGTTGCCGGCGTGACACTTTGTGCAAGGAGTGACCAGCCTAAACCCTCGCCAGCCGTCCCAAGAAATGAACTAAATTTATAGTGGCAAGGTGTGGGGGGGAATTCAAAATTATTCAATTAGAAGCTGATAAAACTAAGCTTGTGGGGGGTGGGGTTTTACAACTGGCCTGGACAGATTGCAGTGCAAGAGGGGCAACCGAATAAGGTTAAATGTTTGGTCTTGTTCAGGGCAGCAGAATACAAAATAAGTGACACTTTCAAAAACAAACAAGTATAGGCACTAGTTTCAAATTCTTAGTAAGGCAGAATTAAAGTTCAGTTAGGCAATGTAGTCCAGTGTTTAAGAGAAGAGGGGAGTCTTTGCAGTTACCAGAGGGTATGAAGAGTCAGGTGGGAAATCGCAGACAGGTGGAGCGACTTTTGTGTTGCAGGGAAGAGTAGTTACCACAGGGTATGAAGAGTCAGGTGGGAAATCGCAGACAGGTGGAGCGACTTTTGTGTTGCAGGGAAGAGTAGTTACCACAGGGTATGAAGAGTCAGGTGGGAAATCGCAGACAGGTGGAGCGACTTTTGTGTTGCAGGGAAGAGTAGTTACCTGAAAGAGTAGAACAGAGAAGGCATGGTGAGGAGATGGTGAAGATGACAGGTGGTCTTGTTAGAAGACGTGCCCGTGTCCAAGTGCCAAACACTTGTTGCCGGCGTGACACTTTGTGCAAGGAGTGACCAGCCTAAACCCTCGCCCTCGAAGTAGATCAGTTACACACTTGCTGTTTTTATCTGCTTGTGAGTATCCGTTCACCTTGGTGGATTCAATGCATTTGTTTATGGCAATGCAAAAGGTGTGTGCACCGTCCTGAGCGTTTTTCACACTCTTATCGAAGTTCTCTACGCATGTCTACCCATAGAAGACCCATCACGAGAGAGGAGACTGGAAGATTCCAGCAGATGGACGCAACTAACAAACGTAAAGCTTCAGCCATTTGCTCCATGTCTTCAATGAGCACTAAGCCCCACACCATGACATCACCACCACCAGCCTGAACTGGTGATAGCCCATCCCCCACTCCATGACACCACCACCAGCCTGAACCGGTGATAGCCCATCCCCCACTCCATGACACCACCAGCCTGAACCGGTGATAGCCCATCCCCCACTCCATGACACCACCACCAGCCTGAACCGGTGATAGCCCATCCCCCACTCCATGACACCACCAGCCTGAACTGGTGATAGCCCATCCCCCACTCCATGACACCACCAGCCTGAACCGGTGATAGCCCATCCCCCACACCATGAGACCACCAGCCTGAACCGGTGATAGCCCACCCCCCCATACCATGACACCACCACCAGCCTGAACCGGTGATAGCCCATCCCCCACACCATGAGACCACCACCACCAGCCTGAACCGGTGATAGCCCATCCCCCACACCATGAGACCACCAGCCTGAACCGGTGATAGCCCATCCCCCACACCATGAGACCACCAGCCTGAACCGGTGATAGCCCACCCCCCCATACAATGACACCACCACCAGCCTGAACCGGTGATAGCCCACCCCCCCATACAATGACACCACCACCAGCCTGAACCGGTGATAGTCCATCCCCCACACCACCAGCCTGAACCGGTGATAGCCCACCCCCCCCATACGATGACACCACCACCACCAGCCTGAACCGGTGATAGTCCATCCCCCACACCACCAGCCTGAACCGGTGATAGTCCATCCCCCACACCACCAGCCTGAACCAGTGATAGCCCACCCCCCCCATACAATGACACCACCAGCCTGAACCGGTGATGTGCCATCCCCCACACAATGACACCACCAGCCTGAACCGGTGATAGTCCATCCCCCACACCACCAGCCTGAACCGGTGATAGCCCACCCCCCCCATACAATGACACCACCAGCCTGAACCGGTGATGTGCCATCCCCCACACCATGACACCACCAGCCTGAACCGGTGATAGTCCATCCCCCACACCACCAGCCTGAACCGGTGATAGCCCACCCCCCCCATACAATGACACCACCAGCCTGAACCGGTGATAGTCCATCCCCCACATCACCAGCCTGAACCGGTGATAGCCCACCCCCCCCATACAATGACACCACCAGCCTGATCTGGTGATACAAGGCAGGATTGATCTAAGCACCAAATTCTGACCCCACCATCTGAATGTCGCAGCTGAAAACCAGACGTTTTCCAATCTTCTATTGTCCAATTTTGGTGATCCTGTGCCAATTGTAGCCTCAGTTTTCTGTTCTCAGCTGACAGGAGTGGCACCCGGTGTGGTCTTCTGCTGCTGTAGCCCATCTGCTTCAAGGTTGGATTTGTTGTGTGTTCAGAGATGGTATTCTGCATACATTGGGTGTAACGAGAGGTTATTTGAGTTACTGTTGGCTCTGTATCATCTGGAACCAGTCTGCCCATTCTCCTCCGACCTCAACAAGGCATTTTCCTCCACACAACTGCCGCTCACTGGATATTTTCTCTTTTCCCACCATTCTCTGTAATCCCGAGATGGTTGTGTGTGAAAATCTCAGAAATACTCAGAACAGCCCGTCTGCCACCAACAACCATGCCACGTTCAAAGTCACTGAGATCCATTTTCTTACCCATTCTGATGCAGCAAGTTGTCTTCACTATGTCTAGATGCCTAAATGCATTGAGCTGCGGCCATGTGATTGGCTGATTAGCAATTTGTGTTACCGAGAAATTGAGCAGGTGTACCTATAATAAGTTGTCTGGTGAGTGTATGTATTACACTTATGGCTGTATGTGATTTATTTCTGAAACGCGTCGGACGATCCCTGTTTGATGGGCTCATCAAGTACAAGGCCAATAAACATTTGGTGGAAGCACAACAGCTCCTGAGGGTGCGTCTAATCACCAGAGGAAGAGCTGGTCAAGCAGGTTCAAAGGGAAAGTCTTTGTGGCCTAAGGGGGATTTCAAAGGGCCGAGACTGAAACGGCGGCGTCAGAAGCAACAGACTGACCCTTTCGTTTTTCAGATCGGAGCGCCCCAAATCAATGGTGTAATATGGGGGGGTAGCAGACTAGGACTCCTCGGGGATAAGCTCATCAGTCAGGGAGATAACTTGTCCAACAACTCCAGTCAGACAGACATGGTCTCTGCCGGTGATGGTTGGAAGGCCGCGGGCAAGTCATATAGAAACTGCAGGAGAGGATGCAGGAGCGGTCCGGGGGGCCCCTGAGGTCAGCAGATAACCGGGGGATTCGGGTCATAAAGTCCGGGAGGATTGTAGCTGATAAATGAGAAGATCCGAGAGAGAGAGATGAGCGGACAGAAGAGACTTCCGATCCTGGAGAGCAACATGACTGCAGGCTGGAAGATGGAACCATCAGGGGGTAGGGAGGCGGATCACTATGTGTAGGGGGGAGGGGAGGCAGATCACTATGTGTAGGGGGGAGGGGAGGCAGATCACTATGTGTAGGGGGGTAGGGAGGAGGATCACTATGTGTAAGGGGGAGGGGGTGGAGGTCACTATGTGTAGGGGGGAGGGGAGGCAGATCACTATGTGTAGGGGGGAGGGGAGGCAGATCACTATGTGTAGGGGGGTAGGGAGGAGGATCACTATGTGTAAGGGGGAGGGGGTGGAGGTCACTATGTGTAGGGGGGAGGGGATGGAGGTCACTATGTGTAGGGGGGTAGGGAGGCGGATCACTATGTGTAGGGGGGTAGGGAGGCGGATCACTATGTGTAGGGGGGTAGGGAGGCGGATCACTATGTGTAGGGGGGAGGGGATGGAGGTCACTATGTGTAGGGGGGTAGGGAGGCGGATCACTATGTGTAGGGGGGTAGGGAGGCGGATCACTATGTGTAGGGGGTAGGGAGGCGGATCACTATGTGTAGGGGGGTAGGGAGGCGGATCACTATGTGTAGGGGGTAGGGAGGAGGATAACTATGTGTAGGGGGGGAGGGGATGGAGGTCACTATGTGTAGGGGGGTAGGGAGGCGGATCACTATGTGTAGGGGGGTAGGGAGGAGGATAACTATGTGTAGGGGGGGAGGGGATGGAGGTCACTATGTGTAGGGGGGTAGGGAGGCGGATCACTATGTGTAGGGGGTAGGGAGGAGGATAACTATGTGTAGGGGGGGAGGGGATGGAGGTCACTATGTGTAGGGGGGTAGGGAGGCGGATCACTATGTGTAGGGGGGTAGGGAGGCGGATCACTATGTGTAGGGGGGTAGGGAGGCGGATCACTATGTGTAGGGGGTAGGGAGGCGGATCACTATGTGTAGGGGGGTAGGGAGGCGGATCACTATGTGTAGGGGGTAGGGAGGAGGATAACTATGTGTAGGGGGGGAGGGGATGGAGGTCACTATGTGTAGGGGGGTAGGGAGGCGGATCACTATGTGTAGGGGGGTAGGGAGGCGGATCACTATGTGTAGGGGGGTAGGGAGGCGGATCACTATGTGTAGGGGGGTAGGGAGGCGGATCACTATGTGTAGGGGGGTAGGGAGGCGGATCACTATGTGTAGGGGGGGAGGGGATGGAGGTCACTATGTGTAGGGGGGGAGGGGATGGAGGTCACTATGTGTAGGGGGGGAGGGGATGGAGGTCACTATGTGTAGGGGGGGAGGGGATGGAGGTCACTATGTGTAGGGGGGGAGGGGATGGAGGTCACTATGTGTAGGGGGGGAGGGGATGGAGGTCACTATGTGTAGGGGGGGAGGGGATGGAGGTCACTATGTGTAGGGGGGGAGGGGATGGAGGTCACTATGTGTAGGGGGGGAGGGGATGGAGGTCACTATGTGTGTGGGGGGAAGGGAGGGGTGTGTGCGGAGTGGAAGATTTTCATTGTTAAATATTATCCCCGGTTTATCGTTTTGTTACAGATGAAAAGTACCGGCTATAAATAAATGAGACTTTGAACCGGCCGAGACACGGAGAATGTTATCAGGAATCACACCTCCTACTTTATTACTCCAAACACCATAAACTGATCCTATGGTATGGGGAGGAGTAACATGGAAAGGGAAACCAGGGGGGGTACAGAGGAGTCGGGGGTACAATAGAGGGTAACCAAAGGGGGTGGTACAGAGGAGCCCGGGGGTACAATAGAGGGTAACCAAAGGGGGTGGTACAGAGGAGCCCGGGGGGACAATAGAGGGTAACCAAAGGGGGTGGTACAGAAGAGTCGGGGGTACAATAGAGGGTAACCAAAGGGGGTGGTACAGAGGAGCCCGGGGGTACAATAGAGGGTAACCAAAGGGGGTGGTACAGAAGAGTCGGGGGTACAATAGAGGGTAACCAAAGGGGGTGGTACAGAGGAGCCCGGGGGGACAATAGAGGGTAACCAAAGGGGGAGGTACAGAAGAGTCGGGGGTACAATAGAGGGTAACCAAAGGGGGTGGTACAGAGGAGCCCGGGGGTACAATAGAGGGTAACCAAAGGAGGTGGTACAGAGGAGCCCGGGGGGACAATAGAGGGTAACCAAAGGGGGAGGTACAGAGGAGTCGGGGGTACAATAGAGGGTAACCAAAGGGGGAGGTACAGAGGAGCCCGGGGGGACAATAGAGGGTAACCAAAGGAGGTGGTACAGAGGAGCCCGGGGGGACAATAGAGGGTAACCAAAGGGGGAGGTACAGAAGAGTCGGGGGTACAATAGAGGGTAACCAAAGGGGGTGGTACAGAGGAGCCCGGGGGTACAATAGAGGGTAACCAAAGGGGGAGGTACAGAGGAGCCCGGGGGGACAATAGAGGGTAACCAAAGGGGGAGGTACAGAGGAGCCCGGGGGGACAATAGAGGGTAACCAAAGGAGGTGGTACAGAGGAAGCCGGGGGGACAATAGAGGGTAACCAAAGGGGGTGGTACAGAGGAGCCCGGGGGGACAATAGAGGGGTAACCAAAGGAGGTGGTACAGAGGAAGCCGGGGGGACAATAGAGGGTAACCAAAGGGGGTGGTACGGAGGAGCCCCGGGGGGGGCAATAGAGAGTAATCAAAGGAGGTGGTACGGAGGAGCCCGGGGGGACAATAGAGGGTAACCAAAGGGGGTGGTACAGAGGAGTCGGGGGTACAATAGAGGGTAACCAAAGGAGGTGGTACAGAGGAGTCGGGGGTACAATAGAGGGTAACCAAAGGAGGTGGTACAGAGGAGTCGGGGGTACAATAGAGGGTAACTAAAGGGGGTGGTACAGAGGAGTCGGGGGTACAATAGAGGGTAACCAAAGGGGGGGGTAAAGAGGAGCCCGGGGGGACAATAGAGGGTAACCAAAGGTTGTGGTGGTACAGAGGAGTCTGGGATGGGGAGGGGATCGGGACAATAGAGGGTAACCAAAGGGGGTTGTACGAAGGAGCCGGGGGGGGGAGACAATAGACGGTAACTGTAACGGAACCCCGTCGCACTCCTCGAGTGCTTCCGTCAGCACACTGCTTTCTCCAATCTGGATCCTCAGATATCAAATATTACAGCCATATAGTGTAACCAAGAACCAGACAAGACTAGCTTAGTTACAAACTGAACATGGAACGGTTTATTAGAAGAAGAAGAGTCTTCTATACACTTGAGGAGGAGGTTCCCCCCTTCTGATCATATTACTCTTAGGGCCCTTTCACACGTGTGGACTGTTCAGATCCGCCTGTCAGTTTTTTCAGTGGATCTGAACGGTCGAGCCATACATCTCTATGGAGCGACGGATGTCAGCGGTGACATGTCCGCCCCGATCTGCCAAATCCAGATGGATGGATGTGCGTCTGGCGGATCGGATGAAAACGGACAGGCGGTCCGTAATCATCCGATCCCCCCATAGAGGAAAGCGGAGATCTGACAGGACCATCCTGGCACAGTGTGCAGAGACGGACTTTGTCATCCGCCGGCTCAGCGGGGATCAACGGAGCGATCAACGGAGCGATCAACGGAGCGATCAACGGAGCGATCAACGGAGCAATTAACGGAGCAATCAACGGAGCAATCAACGGAGCGATCAACGGAGCGATCAACGGAGCGATCTCTGCTGAGCAAGCGGAGGGCTGAATACGGATCCGCACAAGTGAAAGGGTCCTAACAATACAAACTGTAACCAGAAACAAATTACCATGAGTTAATTAAACTAGTCATTTACCCAGCCTAGGGACTCAGAGATATGACCTTTCAGGTCAGACTTGTCGTCTTCTAGCTCAGAAGACACAATACACATTATTATAAACACATAACACCTTCTCACAATAGCAGGAGCCCCCAGACCATGGAATCTAAGCAATGTTTTGATTAATCAGGAATAGCAGACGGCACACAATGTTCCATCATTCTGATACAGTGGAATTGATGTATCATTGATTTCCTGAGGGATATTGTGGATAAATATCACTTTCCCATTTTAAGTATCCAAACCACATTGTCAGTGTCCATTAACCACTTCAGCCCCGGAAGGATTTGCCCCCTTAATGACCGGTCCATTTTTTGTGATACGGCGCTGCGTTACTTTATTTGACAATTGCGCGGTCGTGCGACGCTGTACACAAACAATTGACGTCCTTTTTTTTCCCCACAAATAGAACTTTCTTTTGGTGGTATTTGATCACTTCTGCGGTTTTTATTATTTGCGCTATAAACAAAGAGCGACAATTTTGAAAAAAAATTTTTTTTTTACTTTTTCCTATAATACATATCCAAAAAAAACCCCCCAAAAAACATTTATTCATCAGTTTAGGGCGATATATATATATTGTTCTACATTTGGTAAAAAAAACAAAAATCAGTGTATATTGATTGGTTTGCGCAAAAGTTATCGCGTCTACAAAATAGGGGATATATTTAGGGATTTTTTCTTTTATTGCTTTTACTACTAATGGTGGCGATCTGCGATTTTTAGCGGGACTGCGACATTGCGGCGGAAAAATTTGACCTCAAATGACGCTTTTTGGGGACCAGTTACATTATTACATTGATCAGTGCTAAAAAAAATTGCACTGATCAATGTAAAAATGTCACTGGCAGGGAAGGGGTTAAAACTAGGGGGCGATCAAGGGGTTAACTGTGTTCCCTCAGCGTGTTCTGTAGGGGGGATGGGCTTACTGGGACATGACAGAGATCACTGGGAACTGAAGATCTCGGTCATGTCACTAGGCAGAACAGGGAGATGCCTTGTTTATATAGACAGTTCCCCGTTCTGCCTGTGTACAAGGCGATCGCGGGTGGCCAGCGGAGATGGCCTGGGCGAGCCAGCGTACAGCTACGGCGATTCGCACGCAGGAGAGCCGACCTGCCGCCATACGACGACGGCGGCTGGTCGGCAAGTGGTTAAATAGCTGTCCATTCTCTCAGTCACCCTGTGCCCCAATAGACACAGGGTGACTTAGACATAGGAGGTGCATGGGGATCCCAACCTCTCCAAAGGATTCTGGGTTCCACGGGCCCCCCCGCCCAAAGTGACTCCCGTCACATCTCTCCCCTTTCGGCAGGGAACTAACACAGGAGGAGACCCCAGACGGGTTGACTCCGAAGTTAGCCCATAGTTCCAGTCCTCTAATGCCGGTACCCACACAGTACCCCAAACAAATTGTTTCAGAGTATTACTCACCCAGACAACCTCTGCCTCTCTCGTAGAACATACCCGCTGCTGGGTGGAAGTGCGGACTGGCCCTTCTCCCTGGAGTTCTTTTAAGCGCTGGAGAGAAGACAGGGGGGCTGGGCTCACTCCATCATGCTGTTGGGGATCTGGGCCGACTGCCCAGCCTCCCTGGGGTACACAGATGAAGACTGATACCCATTCACCGACAACAGATCAAGCTGCAGTTGTAAGGTGCCGACTGCATTCTCTCCTGCGGAGTGGATTTTTGTGTGCAGAGGTCAGTAGTGTTCTGCCCTGTTAGAGCTTCAGCTCTCACATCATCCGCTCCAGCTGACTGTTGGGGAGGGAGGACGACAACCTCCTGTCCCTTCTCCCCCTGGATTCTGATCTGCTGCTCGGGAGTGACTGCCACCTCCGCACCCTGGGACTCCTGAACTGCCGCAGGTGTGGGGCAGAGGTCTTGGACCCTCTGTCTGGTTGCCAGCGCTTCAGATGGGTTGGTGTCATCATTCTGGGGCCCCGTCTGCTGCTGGGACAACCTTTCTCTTGTACTGTCTCCCAGGTGCACGAATCCTTTTTGGGGAGGGGCGATAGCTGTTTCCCCTCCTTGCATCTCTGCAATCCACTGGGGAAGAAGAAACAACACCTCGGGCCTCCAAAACTGCCATGGGTGTGGAGCAGGACTCTGCAGTACTCTGTCCTGCTGCCAGCACTTCTGCTGGGGGTTTGCTAGGTGGCTCCTCCTCTATAGAAAAGTCTAATAAATCCCTAGTCTCTGGAAATTCTCAAAGTCCAGGGCATGGGCTGGTGGCCCTTGGGCCCGGTGCCAACACTTTGGCAGGCGACTCATCATCCATAACATCCTCTGATGAAAAGTCAATTAAATACCGTATTTAGCGGCGTATAACACGCACTTCTTTCCCCTGAAAATCAGGGGAAAATCGCAGGTGCGTGTTATATGCCGATCCCCTGCAATCCCGAGCTGTCAATTCTTCAAAATCGCCGACCGCGATTTGAAAATGGCGCCGCCGGCACCGAAATACACAGAGCCGGTCCTCGGCTCTTCTCGGCGGCTCTCGTTCACTTTCGGCTCCACTCGAACCTACTCGGCTAGGTTCGGATAGCTCCGCTCGGGACTACGAGTGGAGCCGTAAGTGAACGAGAGCCGCCGGGAAGAGCCGAGGACCAGCTCTATGTATTTCGGTGCCGGCGGCGCCATTTTCAAATCGCGGTCGGCGATTTTGAAGCCCAGGTTAGCTGGGATAGAGGTTTGAATGCTGCACTGGGGAAGGCTGCACTGACAAGGCTGCACTGGGGAAGGCTGCACTGACAAGGCTGCACTGGGGAAGGCTGCACTGAAAAGGCTGCACTGGGGAAGGCTGCACTGACAAGGCTGCACTGGGGAAGGCTGCACTGACAAGGCTGCACTGGGGAAGGCTGCACTGGGGAAGGCTGCACTGACAAGGCTGCACTGACAAGGCTGAACTGACAAGGCTGAACTGACAAGGCTGAACTGACAAGGCTGAACTGGGGAAGGCTGCACTGACAAGGCTGCACTGGGGAAGGCTGCACTGACAAGGCTGCACTGGGGAAGGCTGCACTGACAAGGCTGCACTGGGGAAGGCTGCACTGACAAGGCTGCACTGACAAGGCTGCACTGGGGAAGGCTGCACTGACAAGGCTGCACTGGGGAAGGCTGCACTGACAAGGCTGCACTGACAAGGCTGCACTGGGGAAGGCTGCAATGGCATGGCTGCACTGACAAGGCTGCACTGGGGCAAGGCTGCACTGACATGGCTGCACTGGGGCAAGGCTGCACTGACATGGCTGCACTGACAAGGCTGCACTGACAAGGCTGCACTGACATGGCTGCACTGACAAGGCTGCACTGGGGAAGGCTGCACTGACAAGGCTGCACTGGGGAAGGCTGCACTGACAAGGCTGCACTGACAAGGCTGCACTGACAAGGCTGCACTGACAAGGCTGCACTGACAAGGCTGCACTGGGGAAGGCTGCACTGACAAGGCTGCACTGACAAGGCTGCACTGGGGCAAGGCTGCACTGACATGGCTGCACTGGGGCAAGGCTGCACTGACATGGCTGCACTGACAAGGCTGCACTGACAAGGCTGCACTGACAAGGCTGCACTGACAAGGCTGCACTGACATGGCTGCAATGATGGGCATTTAAATGTAGGTTTTTTTCCCTTCAACTTCCCTCCTAAAAGTTTTTTTCCCTAAAAATTCCCTCCTAAATTGGGGTGCGTGTTATACGCCGGTGCGTGTTATACGCAGATAAATACGGTACATTGCTAACACTTCAGCCGAGATTTCAGGACTGTCGGCTGGTACTTCTGCATAGTCCCAGGCGAAGGGAGCCCAACCCTTGCGCTGAGCAGAGTCTAGCAGCCGTCTGTAGGCGATCTCCAGCTTCCATTCCTGAACGGACAGAAACTCTATATCTTCCTGTGCCCACTTCTGAGACGTTCGATATCTCTTCTCTGAAATCCATGATTTAGTCCAACCGCCATTCCAAATCACTCCCAAAGTTAGGGTCCCCCATCAGCTTTACATACAACAGTCCCAGGCTGCCGTAGCCAAAGTATTCCGTTGGGCTGTCATCTGCTATCCAGGGACATGCTTGGGATTCATGCCACCGGAGGGCTCTGTAGCTCTCATCCAGCTTTATCTCTGCCCAGACCAACCTGCTTAATTAACCTGTCTGCTCCTTGTGCGGTTTATCTCCCAAAAACCGCACCCGCAATCCGTACTGCGACCAGTAGCTTTCCTGGATGGAGGGGAGAACTTTTCCCTGGTGTCGCTGCTCACAGGCTAGCGCTTCCTTCCAGAGTTCGCAGCGGATAGAATCAAACCATCCCAGCAGGACCTGCTCTGATACTGGTCCTCTGTGCTGTATCTGCATCTCTCGCAACCTCCTTCTGAATTCCTCATCCATGGCGGCTGGTATCTGTACCTCTCCTCTCCTGCTATCTGGACCTTGGATCCAGGTGGTGGTTTGGATGTCCCAGACTGCAGGAAGCGTCCCACTGCTTGCTACCAATGTTACGAAACATCTCAGACACCGCTTGAGTGCTTCCGTCATATACCACTTCCTCCCAGTCTGAACATCAGAGATCAGACATTACAGCCCAACATACAACACTAGCGGACACTCCCTTGTAAGAACATGGAAAGTTTATTTGAACAAACTCACCCAAATATATACACCAGGAGGCCATCTCTCTAGCAATAAAGACTGTAACCAGAAACAGAATTAACATTCCTAATTAACTAATCACTTAAAGCAGCCGAGGTGACTCCGTGCCCTCCTGAGCATTGTTATGATTAATCAGGATTTCACTGCAGGTCAGACTTGTTGTCACCGAGCTTCACACATTAGATTATACATTATCATAAGTATAAACACAGGACACCTTCTCACAATAGCAGGAGCTCCAGTAGCAGTCGGCCCGTCTCCTACATTGTACAAAGGCCAATGTGATCAGCTCTCTCAACTAACCTGTCGAGTTCAGAATCAAACAAACCAATAATAGTCTTTATATATATCCTGGGAGATATTGTGGATAAATATTACTGTCCCATTTTAAGTAACCCAGGCCCTAATGGACACAAGGTAATGTAGACATAGGAGGAGCAAAGGGAGCTGAAACAAGGGTTTCCCAAACTCTCAAAGGGATTCTGGGTTCTACGGGCCCCCTGCCTAAAGTGACTCCCGTCACAGTAACCAAAGGGGTGTTGGTGCAGAGGAGTGGGGTGGGGGGGGGGGATAGGGACAATAGAGGGTAACCAAAGGGGGTGGTACAGAAAAAGCTGGGGGGGGGGACAATAGAGGGTAACCAAAGGGGGTGGTACAGAAAAAGCTGGGGGGGGGACGACGACAATAGAGGGTAACCAAAGGGGGTGGTGGTACAAAGGAGTAAGGGGGGGATAGGGACAATAGAGGGTAACCAAAAGGGGTAGCACAGAGAAGCCGGGGGGAAGGATCAGCACAGGTGGGGGGGAGTTGTTACAGCAGATCTAAGGAGGGGTGGGGAGGTAGAATACAGTACAGCTGAGGGCAGTAGTTGGGGGTGGGGGTGGTAGAAAAATACAGTACTGCACACCCCAGATGGAGACACAGGAAGGTTGTATTGGGAAATGGGAGGGGAATCACCTACCTTGTAGTCATGCGGGATAATGGGGGAGATCTGTCGGCAGGTCAGGGTGATGTTCTGTCCCGGGAGGTGGTAGATGGTCCAGGCTCGGGGGTACAAGGCGTGATAAAAGGCCTGGTTGCCGCAGTAGCCCCAGTTCCAGCCCTGCAGGGTGTGTGGACGCTCCAATGATAAGACTTGCTGGTAGACGGTTTCACCGCGACGCCGGACACACACTGTGAACTGAGAGATAACAGCAAGAGAGATTTAGAGCGGTGAGAGGAGAGAGAGAGAGAGAGAGAGAGAGAGAGAGAGAGAGAGAGAGAGAGAGGAGAGCGAGAGAGAGTGAGAAGGAGAGAGAGAGAGACAGAGAGAGACAGAGAAAGAGAGAGAGAGAGAGGAGAGAGAGAGAGGAGGAGAGAGAGAGAGAGAGAGAGACAGAGAGAGAGAGAGAGAGAGAGAGAGGGAGAGAGAGAGAGAGAGGAGGGGGGAGAGAGAGAGAGGAGGGGGGAGAGAGAGACCGAGACAGAGAGAGACAGAGAAAGAGAGAGAGAGAGAGAAAGACAGAGAGAGAGAAAGACAGAGAGAGAGAAAGACAGAGAGAGAGAAAGACAGAGAGAGACAGAGAGAGAGAGAGAGAGAGAGAGGGAGACCGAGAGGGAGACACAGAGAGAGAGAGAGAGAGAGAGGAGGGGGGAGAGAGAAAGAGAGACAGAAAGAGCGCGAGTGAGAGGACACAGAGGCGGGGACATACAGAGGACGGGATACAGAGAGGGGATACAGAGGGGACACACAGAGGACAGGATACAGA